>VMDR010003474.1:0-71761 GCA_007922815.1 Macrotus californicus
GTGTGATCTCCGTTTCTGTGATTCTGTTCCTGTTCTAGTTGTTTGCTTAGTTTGTTTTTGTTTTTGTTTTAGCTTCAGTTGTTAATAACTGTGAGTTTGTTGTCATTTTACTGTTCATAGTTTTTATCTTCTTTTTCTAAGTCCCTTTAACATTTCATATAATAAGGGCTTGGTGATGATGAACTCCTTGAACTTGACCTTATCTGGGAAGCACTTTATCTGCCCTTCCATTCTAAATGATAGCTTTGCTGGATAGAGTAATCTTGGATGTAGGTCCTTGCCTTTCATGATTTGGAATACTTCTTTCCAGCCCCTTCTTGCCTGCAAGGTTTCTTTTGAGAAATCAGCTGACAGTCTGATGGGCACTCCTTTGTAGGTAACTCTTTCCTTTCCTCTTGCTGCTTTTAAGATTCTCTCTTTAACTTTAATGTTGGGTAATGTAATTATGATGTGCCTTGGTGTGTTCCTCCATGGGTCCAACTTCTTTGGTACTATCTGAGTTTCCTGGACTCCCTGGAAGTCTATTTCCTTGGCCAGATTGGGGAAGTTCTCCTTCATTATTTGTTCAAATAAGTTTTCAATTTCTTTCTCTTCCTCTTCTCCTTCTGGTACCCCTATGATTTGGATGTTGGAATGTTTAAAGATGTCCTGGAGGTTCCTAAGCCTCTCCTCATTTTATTGAATTCTTGTTTATTTATTCCGTTTTGGTTGAATGTTTCTTTCTTTCTTCTGGTCCACACCATTGATTTGAGTCCTGGTTTTCTTCCCATCACTGTTAGTGCCCTCTACATTTTCCTTCATTTCACTTAGCATAGCCTTCATTTTTTTATCTAATTTGCGACCATATTCAGCTAATTCTGTGAATATCCTGATTACCAGTGTTTTGAACTCTGCATCTGATAGGTTGGCTATCTCTTCATCTCTTGTATTTTTTTTTTCTGGAGCTTTGATCTGTTCTTTCATTTGGGCCATTTTTTTTTTGTCTTGGTGCACCTGTTATGTAGTAAGGGTCAGAGCCTCAGGTGTTCACCAGGGCGGGGCAGCCACGTAGCTGCGTTGTGATGCTGTTTGTGGGGGAGGGGTCCGAGAGGGAACAATGGCACTTGCTCCGCTCTCTGCTGGTTTTCAGTGACTTTCTCCACCACCCACAGTCAAATTGGGCCCCTCCGGCACTGATTCCCAGGTGGGTGGGCTTGTGCACGTTCTAGGACTCTGTGGGTCTCTCCAATGAGCTCTCCTGTGAGGCTGAGAGTTTCTCCTGCTGCTACCTCAGCCCCCACAGGTGTTTTCAGTCAGAGGTTTGAGGCTTTATTTCCCCGAGCTTCGACCCTGCGTTGCGTGGTCTGTCTCGCTCCCCAGTTGTTCCTCCCAGTTTATCTGCACGTGGGTGTGGGACCGCCCAGTCCAGAGTCTGCCACTTTGCCGGGTCCTCCAGCCGCCGCCTTGCTGCAAGTCCTGTCCTCCTGGCTGCCCATCTCCGCCCCGCCTGCAGGTCTGGATGAATGTTTTTTCTTTACCTCCTTGATTGTTGGATTTCCATACAGTTCGATTTTCTGTTAGTTCTGGTTGTTTTTTGTTTTTAAATTGGTTGTTGTCCTTCTTTTGGTTGTGCGAGGAGGCACAGTGTGTCTACCTACGCCTCCATCTTGGCTGGAAGTCCTTAACATATATTTTATTGATTACACTATTACAGTTGTCCCAATTTTTCCTCCTTTGCTCCCCTCTGCCCAGTTACCCCCTTCCCTCCAGTGATTCCCCACTAAGTTCATGGCCATATGTTGTGCATGTGAGTTCTTTGGCTTCTCCATTTCCTATACTATTCTTAACCTCGCACCTATTTATTTTGTACCTACCATTTATGCTTCTTATTCCCTGTACCTTTTCCCCCATTCTCCCCCTTCCTGCTCCCTGCTGATAAGTCTCCATGTGATCTCCATTTCTGTGATTCTGTTCCTGTTCTAGTTGTTTGCTTAGTTTGTTTTTGTTTTTTAGATCAGTTGTTGATAATTGTGAGTTTGTTGTCATCTTAATATTCATAGTTTTGATCTTCCTTTTCCTAAATAAGTCCCTTTAACATTTTAGGGTTGTTGGGTTTTTTTTTTTTTTGATCATTATAAACTTATGAATTTTAACATAGATGATGTACAGTCGTTATTCTTTGTGGTGCTCATATAGTTTCCACTGAGGCTAGTAGGAGCCTATTTGAGTTGTATCCTGTGCCCTCTGGACACAACCACAGTGGCCTTCCTTGCTTTCTGGTGTGACAAAGTGCTCCAGATTCATCTGATAGACTTCCTGCCCCTGACCTAGAGTTGGGCATTTCTCCAGGGACATCCAGTTCTTTTTAACAGGAAAACAGTATTTAGATACCACAACCAGGTGTGTGCTTGGCTTTTGAAGACTTTGCATAATAGCGATGAACCTGAAAGAGATGTGCACAGGGGGGACCCAAGCCTTGCACTTGGGCATGGTCAATGGCCACCTCAATTCCACCAAGTGCCTGAAACAAAATAAAACCCGCTCAATCCCTCTCAAAGAGGGCGAATGTTTGAAAGTCCCTTAATCTTTGCAGACCTTACTTGAGTCTGATTCCTAGTCCTTCTTACCTGGGATGAAGCAGGTTTATTAACAGCTGTTAGGCTCTTCCCTCTCACCCTCCCAGCTAGCACAGGTTTCTGAGGCAGGAGGTTCAGGCCCAGGATTCTGCATCCTTCAAAGGTTGCTCCAGCCAGAACTCCCCCCACCCCCGCTCTACTGTTACATGAGCCCGGAGGGGCTGTGCCACCCCTTCCGGAACAGCATGTGCCTTTGGGGAGTTTCTCCTCACATACAGACCTTCTAATTCAGGATCTCTAATGTGGTTGTGAGATGTTGCCCACAGGACTGAGTCCTGCGCCCTCACAGAGACCACAGAATAGAATAGATCCATATGACAGTCTTAGCTTGCTTACCAGAGACACCCATCATTTGTCTCTGTGCTCCTAGGTCAGGTTGCTTCTAGCCCCTTGCTGCTTAGAGGGCCTGCAGAGGGTGAACTCTGAGTGGCGTCCTGTGGTCTTCAGGGAGCAGCCCGGCACCCTCTGGGGCTGCATTGGAGACAGGCCCTGCTTTTACTGTGGGTCAGTGAAAAGGAAGGTAAAGGAAAGAGGAAAGCCAGTAACATTTTTGAATGTTGGAATACATATATATGTTAGCAAAGTTATTTGCAAATCTCCCCAAAGCCAGTGTGAGCTTTCTGTTTATATTTTTATTTTGAAAGGTTTTATTTAGAGAGGGGAAGGGAGAAAGAGAGGGAGAGAAACATCAGTGTGTGGTTGCCTCTCATTCACCCCCTACTGGGAACTTGGGCCGCAACCCAGTTACATGCCCTGACTGGGAACCAAACCAGCGACTCTTTGGTTCACAGGCCCGCACTCAATCCACCGAGCCCCAGGAGCCCCGGCAGGCTTCCTGTTTAAAGAGCAGGAAAACATAGTTGTACTTGTTACACTGTACAAGTAATTCCTCTCGCCCACGGTGGAGGGCGCCTCTGTGCAGGCATCTCTGTGCCTCCGGGTCTCAGGGGTCTCGGGCGCTGGCAGGTCTGTGATGGGTGTTCTGCAGACTTGCTCTCAGAGCAGCTCCCAGGCAGAGTCGCTCACAAATCTCAAGATTGACAAAAAATACTAACGTCAGCAGCTTATCTGAGAATAAAATGCAGTTCATGTGTCTAGTAAGTGTTACTTATTTATAGCTGGGTTGAAAGTCCTGCATGACTCCTTTCTGTGAACTGGGTGGTGAGGGAGCTTGGCGGGGAGAGTGTGGCTCCTCGTTTTTATACAGGACGGATCTCTGAGGTGCAGGTCCTTTCTGGCCAAGCACCTCAGTACCCTCTGCCAACACAGGGTCCCTCAGAGCCAGGGGGCCAGATGAGGTCGCCCAGGATTTTAGAATAAGAAAGGACCTAACAGACTTCAACCAGGTCCGCATTATACCGAGAGGGCTAAAGTGGCTGAATGGAGCTGGGGCACCAGCACCACGGATGTGGGGCTCCTTCCAGGCCCTGCCCCCACAGCAACTCCAGGGCCCAGAGAGGACTGTTTGAGAAGTGCTGCTGGGAGATGGTGTGGTGAACTTACCTTGACTCTTGGCTGCCCTGTGTCCCGCCCTCCAATCCCCCATCAACCCTGGAAGTGATAAAGAAGTGAGAGAATGGGCAGCGAATCTGAGAAAAGAATATAAAAATCAAGGAGCACTCAGGCTACAGAGGTGTGGTGCAGGAGGTCTGGATACGACAGGGATGGGGTGGAGTGTCCTGTCCTTTTCTCTCTGCTCTATAGTACTTTTGAATGAGTCATCTGCTTCAGCCCCTCTCAGAACACAGGGAAGAGCAGAGGCAGTCCAGGGCCACCAGGTCAGTGGGGTAATGTTGGGCTGCATTCCTTCCACATGGTGGTGGGGGCGGCAGTAGATGCATAAAATACATTGCAGGCAGATCCCCTTCCTGAGCCCTCAGGCCTTCAAAGGCAAGCTGGCTGTGATCCAGGCAGGTGGGACTTAGAAAATGGTGAGCAGGACAGAGTGTGAGGATGTGCGCTGAGGGGCAGAGTCACCTGCCGAAGTGGTCAGAGGTGACATCTACATGGCAGCCCCCGAGGCTCTCCCACCCCCTGCAGGTCCACCACGGATTTCACTCCTGCTTTGCAGGTAGACACCACCAGCCAAGGCCGTCAGGATTCCCAGGAGAGAAAGAGATCACGGGGAAAATAATGAGATGTGAGAGAAGATCGTAGATTAAGACCCAACGTCATAGTAAAGTTAATGTAAATGGATTTAACTCACCAATCCAAAGACAGAGTCTCAGATTAAATTTTAAAGAGTACTTAGCCATATGCCAGCTACAGGAGACATAACAGAATACAGAGATGTTTAATATTAATTTCGATAAAAGAGAATTTTCAAAACATCAAAGTGACAAGGAGAATATTAGAATATTATATTTTGGAAAGAAGAACAACATATCAAAAGTATACTACTAAAGATAAATACATAAATATTGCCAAAATACATAAAGCAGCTACCAACAGGACTAAAGGAAGAAATAAACACATCAACAATGTAATCAGAAATTTGATATGCCCTCCTCAGAACCCTACAGATGAAGTATGAAAAAAAGCAAAGATAGGAAAGTGTGAAACACACAGTTAGTACCTGGCAGCTTATTTGTGTACATACACGTGTGCATATATATCTGCAAAAATCAGCCATGTATTAGCACACAAAACTGCTGTAATTTCAAAGACTCGACATCACAAAGACCATGTTATTGTTTTTTCACCACAATATAATAATAATTGAAATATAAAACAAAAGAATAACATTTCCCACCCCATGCTCATTTGCCGAAAGCTAAAAAACTCACTACAAATGACTCTGAGTTAAACAAAAAACATAAGAGAAATTTAAAAATACTTAGAACAAAATTTGGACATTGAAAGTTTTCAAAAATTGTGGAAGATAAAGTCATAACTAGAGGACAATGGGTAGTTCTAAATCGTTTATCCAGAACCCCCTACTCCCCCGCTCTCCCAACAAAAGGCTGAAACAAGAGTGATTAAGAAATAACAGCAAGAAGGAAGGCAATAATAAAGGTAAGGCTAAAAATTAGTGAAATGTGGGACAAAAGTGGATGAGATAAAAAGAACATTAAGAAAGTTCTAAACTTATTTTTTATTTTTTAAATTTATTTTTTACCTGTGGAAAATTTTTATTTTATTTTATTTTTAATGGTATATTTTTTATATTTCCATTTATCTCCTTTATACTTCACCCGCCCCCTCCCCACAATCACCACACACATGGTGTCCATGTCCATGAGTCCTTTTTCCTTTTTGCTCAATCCTTCCACCTGCTACCTTTCCACCCCCTCCCAGTAGCTGTCAGCCTGCTCTCTATGAGTCCATCTCTATTTTGCTTGTTAGTTCAGTTTGTTCATTAGATTCCATATATGAGTGAAGTCATATGGTATTTTAAATTTATTCTTTAAAAAGATTAATGAAATACACCATTAATTTGGACTGGCTAGACAAAAGAATAAAAGCAGAGGATGGAAACAAAACACCACAAAGAAGGAAATAAGTACAGACTGAGTGGAGATGAAGGACCTCACTTTCTGTACCAGACTCTGATAGGAATGAAGCGGGTATCCCCATGGAATGGTATCCTGGCATGGGTGTCAGAGTGGAGAATTGGGAGAGGGACATCTACACAGGGGAGGGGATTGCTGTGGGGACAGGGACTGGTTACATGCAGAGAGACTGATTAAATAGGTTGATAAATTAAAGACAAGGAAAGCCAAGTTTCTCATGGTAGAAAAGGGAGCTATAAAACTGAAAATGGGAAAAAGAAAATGAAACTCTGAGGTATTGGATTGGAATTGGTGGTGGTAGTGTGAACACTTCATTTTCAATATAAATATAGAGAAGATATAGAAAATATTAAATAAGACTGAGATTTCTGGTCAAGATGGAGACATAGGTAAACATGCTTTACCTCCTTGCACAACTACAGAAAAAGTTACAACTACACCTCAAAACAAATAACACCCAGAACTGTCAGAAAATGGAGCTCTACAGAAGTCCAACAACCAAGGATTTAAAGAAGCCACATTTATCTAGATGGGTATGAGGGGCAGAGATGCGGAACCGGTGGAGAGGTGTGGAGGCATGATGTGGCACGGAGAAGCAAAGGAATGGGAGGTCCCACATTCATGTGTGGTGAATGAAAATCAGGAGGGATACCATGGGAGCAAGGGATCCCAGCCCCACGCCAGACAACACAGCCCAGGGTTCCAGTGCTAGGAAGATAAATCCCCATAATTTTTGGCTATAAAAACCAGTGGGGGTTGAGGTGGTGGAAGAAACTGCCAGATTTTCAGGAGACTCTGTTTAAAGGGCCCACTTGTGTTTAGAACTTACACAGACCTACCCCCTCTGGGATTCAGCACCAGGGCAACAGCTGGAAGGGCACCAGTGGCACATGGGGAGTGGGTGAAGTGACTGGAAACCTCCAGAAGCCAGGCAACAACATCGTCCCCTCTCTGAGCCCCTCCCCCACACAGAGCCACAAAGAGGTGAAGTGGGGTGCCCCACCCTGGTGATTACCTAAGGCTCTGCCCCACACAATTTACAGGTGCCTTTTCTATAATAAGCCAGGCTACTATGACAGGGAGTCAAAGCAGCTCTACCTAATATGCAGAAACAAACATAGAGAGGCTGCCGAATCGAGGAGACAAAGAAACATGGCCCAAATGAAAGAGCAGAACAAAACCCCAGAAAAAGAACTAAACAAAATGGAGGTAACCAACCTATCAGAGGCAGAGTTCAAAACACTGGTTATCAGGATGCTCAAATGACTCACTGAATATGGCAACACATTAAAAAGACCCAGGAAGAAATGAAGTTTACATTAAGTGTAATAAAGAAAAATCTATAGGGAACCAACAGAGGAGGGGATGAAGCTGAGAATCAAATCAACAATTTGGAACACAAGGAAGAAAAAAGCATTCAATCAGAAAAGCAAGAAGAAAAAAGAATTTTAAAAAATGAGGATAGTATAAGGAGCCTCAGGGACATCTCCAAATATACCAACATCTGAATCATAGGGATACTAGAAGGAGAAGAGGGAGAACAAGAAATTGAAAACTTATTTGAAAAAACAATGAAAGAAAACTTCCCTAATTTGGTGAAGGAAATAGATATGCGAGTCCAGGAAGCACAGAGAGTCCCAAACAAGTTGGACCCAAAGAGGGCCACACCAAGACATAGCACAATTAAAATGCCAAAGGTTAAAGATAAAGAGAGAATCTTAAAAGCAGAGAGTTACCTACAAAGGAGTTCCCATAAGACTGTTAGCTGATTTCTCAAAAGAAACTTTGCAGGCAAGAAGGCATTGGGAAGAAGTACCCAAAGTCATGAAAGGCAAGGACCTATAATCTAGATTACTCTATCCAGCAAATTACTCTATCATTTGGAGTAGAAGGGCAGACAGAGTGCTTCTCAGACAAGATAAAGCTGAAGGAGTTCATCAGCACCATTATAACATGAAGTGTTAAATGGACTTATGTAAAAAAAAGATCAAAACTATGAACAGTAAAATAACAACAAACTCACAACTATCAACAACTGAATCTACAAAACTAACTAAGCAAACAACCAGAACAGGAACAGAATTGTAGATTTGGAGATGATTTGGAGGGTTATCAGCTGGAAGGGGGAAGGGAGAGAATGGGGAGAAAGGTGCAGAGAGTAAGAAGCATAATTGGTAGGTATAAAATAAACAGGGGGATGTTAAGACTAGTATAGGAAATATAGAAGCCAAAGAAATTATATGCATGACCCATGGACATGAACTAAGGGAGGAGGTTTCTGGAGGGAATGGGAGTACTAGGAAGAAAGGGACAAAGGGGGAAAAAATAAGGAAACTGTAATAGCATAATAACTAAAACATATTTTTAAAAACTCTTAAGTGAGATTTACCCAGGAATGAAAGAATGGTTCAATAGTGGTGTATCTTACTACATAGATTAAAGTAGAATGTTACACAAAATCCTCAATATTATTATTGTTAATTATATTTAATTAGTACTAATAAATATCTTACTTAAAATAATTTGAATTAGTAATAATATATTTTTAAAAAAGATTTTATTTATTTACTTTTTGAGAGAGTGGAAGGGAGGAGAAAGAGAAGGAGAGAATCATCAGTGTGTAGGAGATTCATTGATTGGTTGCTTCTCACATGTCCCTAGCTGGGGACCTGGCCCAGACCCCAGGTTTGTGCCCTGACTGGGAATTGAACCGGCAACCCTTAGATTCACAGGCCAGCTCTCAATCCACTGAGCCACATCAGCCAGAGCTAATAATAAATATCTTATTATTTGTCATATTCTGTGAGTTTTAGCATTATTAACTATTAATAATAAAACTCAGAGTACTAGAAATATAAAGAAAACAGAAACACTCAATGAAATTATATAAGGAAGATGTGTAGCCTATATCGATGGTGGAGAAACTCTGAACCCTCTTTCAGGCCCTGTGAAACCAGCAGGCACCCTGCAGCGAGGCTGCAGCGCCTGGCCCCCGCACCCTGACTGGAGAGAGCAGGCTTGCTTGAAGGAGATCAACACACTATGAAAACTATTCCAGAGTTCAGCAAAGGTGCTAGAACAGGGTAAGAAGTGTTCCTCAAAGCCAGCACTAACCAGCGAGAAAATACAATGTCATTCACCATAGCAACACAGCTACAAAGTAGTTGAGTTGAACTAACAAAAGATGCACAAACATGGTATTGACAATGATTACCACTCTATCTGAGGACCCAAAGAACACCTACATAAGTGGTGTTGTGCTATGACCATCATATGGGGGTGATAAAAACTGTAAAACAAGTCAATTTTCATGAAATGAAGGTATAAATTCACTACGATTCCGATCAAAATTCCAAGACCTTTCAAGGGACTTAACAAAACTATTTTAAAATTTATCCACAACAATTAAAAGATTGTCTGCAAATAACTGAGTCAATTTTGAAAAAATGTGGAGTGAAGTTGGCGGGGGCTGGGGAGGAGTTTGCTCATTTTACTCATTTCAACAGATGCCGACATAGAGTGAACCACGAAGCCGCAGTGAGACAAGCAGTGAGGCAGTGCGGGGATAGTGGACCGAAGCCACCGAGGGAGGGCGCAGAAACGGACCCCCGTTAGGTGGGACTGGATTGTGATGTGGGCGACACCACAGCGGAACTCAGCAAGGACAGGTGGTCAGGCAGGTGGTGATGGAAAGCTGCCTGTCCCAGGAAGACAAAGCTGATTCCTATCTTACATACGGAGGTGAACTCCAGAGAGGCTAAAAGCCAAGGGCGAACATAACGAACTGTAAAGCTAAAGGAAGAAAATACGAGGGGCTATCTTGGCGGTTTGGAAATGAGAAAGAACTTGTAAGATTTAAGTAAGACCACCCATACATAGTACATGAAAGAAAACCCAGACTCGACCATGCCGCAGCTAGAGAGGCTGTTCAACAGAGCACACTGCAGACGTCGCTGGGAGAGCTGAACAAATGGGGGCTCACAGCATGTTGAACTGTCTAGAGAGACTGGAAAGGAAGACAGCCAACCCAGTCGGAAAAATAAAGAGATGTGAGTTTCAACAGATATGGTAGTAAGTCATAGGTTTTATACCATCAGATTGGCTAAAAATAAATAGCAAGTATAGAGAAGGATGCAGAGAAATGGGAAATCGTCGGCCAATACTTGGTGGGGGGGAGTGGTTGGTGTCTGAAGTGCTCTGGTCTTTCTGCCAAACAATGTGAAAATAGGGAACTTGAATTTGTCAGCATCTGGTAACCCCGCTCGCCCACTGATGGGTGCTAGTCCAGAGGGACTCCAGCAGGACCATGAGGTACCAGGACGCTCATCACAGCGCTGTTGGCGGGTCAAGGAGTCAGGGGTAACACAAAGGGACTGAAAAAGCAACATGGGAACCCAAGCAGCCATCAGAAGCAATGACTTGGATACACAGCAGCATAGATGTTGAAAACATGGCCTTAAGGAGGGGGAAGCAGGGAAAGGAGATTTATAGCATAATCATTTTCATGTAAATTAAGACACTCACAAAGCAATGTTGTGCGAAGATATGTACATATTCCATCTCTATATGAAACATATTGGAGTGGGTGCCTCAGGAAGGAAGGAGATTGGAGATTAGGCAGGAAGGGGAAGATATGAAACTAGAAGCGGAGAGGCGTCACAGCATATATCCAGAGTTAGCAGCAGGGACTCCAGAGCCTGGGCCTGAATCTCAGCTCTGCCCCTTACCTGCCCTGTTTCCTTGGGCAGGTAACTTAACCTCTTTATAAGCTTCCCCATCCATAAAACGGGTCTGGTAGCTAATCTCCTCAGATGGGCCTAGACAATTCTGCTTCTCCCTGTGAGGCAAGCAGCGCCTCCCATCAGGAGGCAGGTCCTGTGACTGCTTTGACCCATAGGATGCGAGGAAGTGACGCTCGGGTACTTCCAAGCCCGTGTTAATTAGGACAGATGCTTCTTCCCTCTTGGAGCCTTGAGCAGCCATGGAAAGAGAGGGAGCCTTGAAACCGAGATGTCATGCAGAGAGACAGGCCTCAGGAGGAGCACTGGGGCCATCTGACTGAGACACCCCAGGGCCACCAGAGCAGGCACTGCCTGTGGACTCCCAGCTGGGTCCTGGTCAACCCACGGAATAGTGAGACACAATAAAGTGGGTGCTTTAGATTACTAAATTTTGGGGTGGTGTGTTAGGCAGCAATAGATGAGGTCATTGTGATGATTAAAGGAGATCATTTTCAAAGTGCTGAATAGTGCATGGCTCATAGGAAGTGTTTGGCACTTTGTACGAATTTGCGGAATAAATAGAACAGGGACCTCTGTAGGTGGACGGTGATTGAAATTGTGTCATGGACTTAAATGTATGACTAGCCCAATTCTTTGCATCTGGTTTCCACAACTAAGATAAAAATAAGACCTCTGACAGAGTCCGTATATTCATTTCCTTGATAGAGTAACTATGGCCCGAATAGGCTCAAAAAGAAGAGTTTCTCAAAAAGCAGCAGGCCTCCCCAAGCCGATCACCTTCTGCTGTCTTTGTGCTCAGAATCCAGCGCCTCCGAGAAGGACTAGGAGTATGAGCTCAGTGACTCACGAGTCCCTCGCTTCTGGGAACACAGACAACTGATGGACTGTGTTTGTTTTCCTCTGTGGCGCTAGATTCAGAATGAGCAATTTTTTGTATCTGTGATGAATTCTCAATTAGGCATAAGCTCCATTCAGTATCAGGAAATGCAAGGATAACTGAAATCTACACACAATTCAAAGATCTCAATCAAGTCAGTAATTCCAACCTCCAGAAGCATCTCTTACAATTCTTTTTACTCCCAAGCAAGTGTGCTCAATAAATATCTGCTGATTATTTGAAATCAATCCTTCTTCGTTTTGAAAAGGATTCAAAACTATTTGGTTATGGTCTTTCAAGTCATTTATCAAAGTTGTCTGTCAAAACCCAAGCTAAGGCAGAATAGCCCAGTTATCAGCAACAGCAAGTGGAAGGAAGGGGAGGGAAGGGGGGCATCCATTCATAAAGTACTGGGAGCTAAGCCTTACGAATCTTACAAGGACTGTCTGAGGTAGTTATTATCCTCATTTTACAGAGGCAGAAACTGAGGCTTCAATGGGGGTAGAAGTCACTTGTTCGCAGCCCACAGCTGGGCCACTGCGGAGCCGGGCTTACATCCATCCCGATTGTCTGACTCACGGCGGGTTCTCTCCCACCCTGCTGCCCGCAGAAGCAAAGAGCCAGAATCACCCCAGAGCAGCTAAACTCAAGGGAAAGCCAGTATATCCCAAAGGCAACTGTTAGACACAGAGACTTTTGCAAAGCTGAAAAGGGTGGACCGTAGAACATACCAGCCCCTGTATTTCTGCAGAACCGACATTTTGGAGTGGGTCTGCAGCTGCCCAGGGATCGCTGTCGGGAGTGCCGATTTCTCAGACTCCAGCCTCTTGGGGCACCCGCCTTATGCCATCGGCCTGCTGCATCCTCCGTGCACTCAGCTGGGAGGGATGGCCGGTCCATCCTGGTTCCAATCTTTTGCCCTAAAATAATCCTGAACCCCGTCCTCACTTGCTGATTGGTGTGGGACACCTCTCATCCCACGTGAGGCTTGAGAATCACAACCTACCTTTTTTTTCCAGCACTAGGGCTGCATGCTGTGTGGCTGATATTCAGGTAGCGTCTGGGAACATTCCAGATTAAAGTGGAAAGGAAGCATGTGCAATTTTCCTTCTTTAGGCTTTGGGACAGTCCCTGGTAAGGATAGGGCGATGGCGCACAGTTCTCGTGCATGCCCTGGTGCTCCATAGGCTGGGTGGGGTGTCGGGAAAGGCCGAGACAGCTGCTGGCAGAAGGGCGTCACTGGGCTGCCATGTTGTTGCTTCTGTTTTCTCCTTTGGCTCCTCCAAGCCCCCAGATGAGTTCCTTTCTCTGGAAATGAAGTGACTGTGGCTGCAGGACAGAAGTAAGCGACAAGCTGGGGCCCTCAGGGCACGAGGAAGGGAGACCAGGACCCCAAAACAAAAGCAAGCAACTTCCGAGTCATGCTATTTATTTTTCCCTAACTGGGTTTCACAGCTCATGTGAGCTTCTGCTCAGCTCTCTGAAGAGCTGTAGAAGTGTGGGTACGCTCATGTTCTCTGTCCCCCACACGAGAGCACGCAGGAACACACACGTGGACACACGGGGCAGGCAGGAGCATGTTGGACTTGTTTCAGTTGTCAGTTCCCCCTCTGGCTTCACCGTGGCACACATCTGTCTCTACCTACCGTTCTCAGGGAAAATGGTGAGGACAGGGCATGGCAAGGGGCGCGGATGAGAGGACTCTGCAACAAGATGGTAGGTAGAGGGAAGCAGTGAGCCACCGAGATCCTTTACCTGCCCCTCCCTAGTCTTGTCCCTGCTTCACTCCTTATCTTCCAAAAAAGAAAGAAACAGAGTGCAAAGCTAGCATGGCTGCTGGTCACCCATGGAGCACCTTGTGCCAGCGAGCAAAAGGCACCTTTTCTTCTAGGCAGATGCGTCATTTCTTGGTCTCCCAGCTTTCCGGACACCCCACCCATTTCTCGGCCTCAACTGGAGTCTGCACCTGCCTCCTGCCCTGTTGGCTGGTACTTGCGCGTAAGCTGAAGTTCCCTAGCCTCTCCCACCTTGAATGACCACAGGGTTAAAAGGCCAAGAGGGCCTGAAGTATCTTCTAGAAACTTTCAGAATCCCAGTTGGGCCCTGGTGCTGGGGGAGTTCAGAGTTTCTCAAAAGGAGGTCCCAAGTGGGTAGCCTGGGAAGGGAGGCACGGATGCCCATCTTGGCTTGCAGGGGTGGCCTGCCCACCACTCCACATGCAACTTACTCCTCGAATTTGGACTCTGCCTTATATTCTCAGGGTGGGGGTGCAAATGCGGGGAAAAGAGGTGTGGTACGGGCACAGCACGGATGTGCCAACCTTCACAGCACAGAAGCCACAGCAAGCTGCTGGGATGAGCCTGCCTGTGACATTTTGCATCATTATGTCTCATCCCGTGAATCCAGATAGAGGGATTCTCCGCAGCCATCCTCAACAGGAAATGGTCCTGAGACTCTGTTGCTTCCTTAATTCATGGAAGAAGCAGGGAGGAGAAGGGGTATGGTCCTCTCTGGAGCGTGCCATTCAGTCGAAAGGTGTCACTGGTGAACCTGGCAGCTCAGGGGCTAAGGCTGGGTGGGTCTCATTTATCAACGGTATCACAGGACTACTATGCACCAGCCACTGAGCTGGACTCTCGGCTCTGGAAATTTAGTATGTGACAGCTGTGTGCAGCCAGTGGTGTCCAGCATTTTAAAAAGGTCAATTAAGAAACGGCTGACGGTGATGCCGCTAATGACAGTCCAGAGGGGCGAGCAGGGCCGAGTAAACAGAAGGGCTGAGACATATATTACTGGAATTGAAGTGTCGAAGTGGAGCGTGGTGGGGAGGAAATCTATTGTCACAAGCCATAAAGCACATCTGAGTTTTGCGGCGGAGAGCAGTACAGCTGTTTCCCTCCCTGGCGGCGCGGGAACAGTCTGTGAGTGGAGGCTCTGCCGACAAAGGCAGCACCTGCATCAGCCCGATCAATGTGCAGACAGAAACCGTTCCCCTCCTCATTGCCTGTTCCTCTGCACTTTCTGTTCTCCCACGTGGGGGGCATAAGGCAGACGCTGGAGTGATATTCAGAATGTGGGTCATGTTCTAGAAATCCATATTTTAAGCATTCCCCAAAGCTGGGCTCCGCCTTCTCCCCCTGCGTGTGGGCGGGCAGGCAGCAGGAGCAAGTGCTTTCCTCGGACCTCACATCTGCTCCCTGGTTTCCGCGGGCACACAAACGCAGGGGACTGGCCATGCCCTTTACACTGCCATAGATAAGAGAGGGACACGAAGCCCTCACGAAAAGGTCTATTTGAGCCTGTGACAGATTGGCTCGTGGTTGGGGGAAGGTCCTGTGTGGGGCTCTGTCTTCTGAAACCGAGACAAAGGGGTCTTTGAGGGCTGGGACAGGCCTTTTTTTTTTTCTGTCACATTACCTGTCAAGCTGGAAATTCAATAGAGCAATGAGAATGCTAATTGATATGCAAAACAGGTCCAGGGTTCCTAGAAATGTCTAATGATCCTCCGAGTCACTGCGAATGCAGAATTAAGACATGCGCCGAGTGAGACGGGAGTAAAAACACCAACCTCTTTCCTTTTTCCTTTTAAAATCTACTTTGGGAAACTTCACAGGTTTTATAATTAAAAATAAAAGTATTGCAATCAGTGGGGTTTGTCTTTCACACACTGGGTATTTATTATTAGAAAATAGCTCTGTCAGCTGTCAGCACCAAACAAGTTGATGGGACGTGCTTCTTACCATCTTTATTTTCTCTCTTTAATGAAATTTAAATAAACAGCTCACTGTGGGGAGAGTTGCCATACCTCTTTTTCCTTTGAAGTCTGAGTAATTAAATGAGGTTTAGTACAAAACATCCTTCAAAGACGACTTGTTCCGCAGTCGTTATGCTGTCCCCTGAGTATGGGACATGAGAAAGATGAGAAAGACCACTTCAGCTATCAAATGAGAATCTGTAGTAGAAACCAGCAACAAATAAGCTAATCCAAACAAAACCCATCCAAACCAAGAAACCAAGTTTTAACATTGGCTTTTCAATTTTGATTATCATCTAAGTTTTATATATATATATATACGTATATATATATATATATACATATATATATATACGTATATATATATATGTATATATATATATATTTGAAATAGTAATAAAAAAGGAAGAATTGAATTGCATCCTTAGCAGGACAACCTTCCTCATAGGTTAAAGAGGTGTTCAGGAAATTCCACAAAGTTCAGTATCTGCTAAATAAACATGTTTGGCAGCTTAGCAAATATATGATTGCAGCATCCATGACTTGAAGAAAAACAGCATTTGCTTTCTTCTGGCAGAGTTCATTGCTCGGGACGATGCACTGACACGGCTCTGGATGTTCTTAGACCCGTGGGCAGGTTAGGACGGGTTGGGATGGCTCAGTGCATGGCCCCAGTGCAGAAACTTCCAAACCCAAACAACGAATCAATCAACCGACCACACAAATGTCAGACAATGGTCTCCTTTGAGTTCCTCTTGACAGAATGGAGGCCCAGCAGGGACTGCTGGTTAGAAGGTACATCAAGAGACTTTGGAATGAGGAGAATCACCCTTTGATTGGTCCGACGCCATTCGTTGTACAATCGACAGTGGTACCTAAATGACACCTGTGGGTAGGAGAGGGAAATAAGGGAAGGTTTCAGGTCAGCAGGTGCTGTTACTCAACCCAAGAAACAAACATGTCATTGAACACAGCTCCAAACCGCCGGCAGCAAGTAATGCGGTGGGGCGAGGACCCTAGGTGAAGCTGTTCTAGTGAGCTGGGTGTCCGGGCATCGGGCACCAAGCAAAGGGCACCCAGCTGTGAACACACAGGAATGGCTTGTGGAGCGGCTTCCTTCATTCCTCCTCATGTCGGGGAAAATCAGGGTATCAATAGGAAATAAGGCTTCTTTTGATTTTGGATTTATTTGGGGGATAGTGGTGTTTAGGTCCCAAAGCATCTGTGATGAAGGAGTTGGCGGGAAGCAGTGGGCAGAGTGGGCACAGTGCCAGCCCTTCCCCAGCTGTGGGACTGGGCGATGTGACTTTTTGATCCTCAGGTTTCTCTCCGTTAAATGGGAGGGATGCTAGGGCTTCAAGCATCACCCCCTTCTGCAGGTTAGACACCACACAACTCAAAGGACCCCACTCATATCGACTGTGACAGGAAGGGCATCTCTCATACTGTGCGGTGGACAAGCTGCAAAACTGTACTGGTGGCCTGATGGGTGAGCCCTGACGCCCTCTGGTCCCAGTATCCTGTGGCACCCAGAATCCTATGGGGAAGCTATGCATGGGCACCAAACTCCCCCAATCGATTCTTTTTGAGCCACAGGGCCTTGTGCCCACCTCAGCATGGCATCAAGGGCCCTGCACATCAGTGTACTTGTCCCTTTCTCCCTGGCACTAGAAGCATCTAGAGAGTGGGGTTCACGTTGTTTTCATCTTCACGTACCCTGCACCTATCGCGGGGTCTGGCGCTGAGAAGTTCCTCAGTGGGGTTTGCTGTGTGAATGGATGAGCGAATAAATGTCCTATGCTTTCGAACTGCAACACTGCTTAAGATTTAAGCCTGTCTCATACATGCGCGACAGTGTGAACAGTGAACCTGTGGTTAATTTTGACACAACTGTGCTTGCTTCTTATGTAGATGTACTTGAATGAGATGATCACACGTGTAGTTTGTTTTGGAGAAGGCTGGCAAAAAGCACTGTTGGACTTCCCAGGAAATTCAGAGTTTCATCTTGTACTTTTGAAGATGTACAAACTGCCTTTAAAAATGGGGACAGGATCCAGTTTGGGTGCATCCACATGACTAGGTTCTGGGAAAGAAGGTGCCCATGGGCATAGGGTGACAAATTACCCATGTATGGGCTGCTCAGCCCTCTGGGGTGGGTAGATTGGGTTGACCCCAGGACCGGTCAGAGAGTGGCTGACCCAATGGTTTGAGGTTAGCGTTAGCAGAAGTGAAGGAGAGTACAGGCCCCTGATCAGAAAGGGCTTGTTAGGCTTCATGGCAGAATCATGAAATTCAAGGCCACTCGCTCAGCTGTCTGAGGCTAGAAAGCAAATGCCACAGGCTGAGTGCCAGAGAGATTTGGGTATGAAAATATAAGCTTTTAAACTCACACAGATGTGCTTTTCTCTAAAAGGCCCTGAACATGCCAGAGAGGATCAGGGTTTTTTTCTTTTTCTTTTTTTTTTTAAGCTTGATTCTCTTTTATCTATTCTGTCCTGCTGCTGCTTGGTGCTACTCATGAATGTAAGAGAGGCAGGTTGGAAAGCCTGCTGTTCAGGGCCAAGGGCAGGGAAGAGGTAGAACACAGACAAGTACTAATGAAGAGCTTTGGCAGTACAAGAAGTCTGGAATCTGGAAATATTACAGGAGAGCTGAATTTCAAATCAAGAGTTCTTTCATTCACGATGTTAAAGAGCCGCACATGCCTGGCATCAGTAAGCAGGGAATTAGCTGTGGGTGCAGGTGGGCAGCTCCTTCTTCTACACGGCGGGGAGCAGGCCTTGGTCTCTGGGGCCGGGCACATGGGCCTTGAATCCCCATGCTCTGTTTAGTGGCTCTGTGACTCTGGGAGGGTTGCTTGCTGTCCCCAAGTTTCAGTTCCCTCATTTGTAATATGTGAATAATGATACCTGAGATAATGTGTAAAAAACACTTAGCACATGCAGTGTAGGGAATACGGTCAGTAGTATTGTAATTACTCTGCATGGTGTCGGACGGGTACTAGCCTTATAGGGGTGCTCGCTTCGTACATTGTACAGGGTGGGCAAAAGTAGGCTTACAGTTGTGAAAATGCAAATCACAGAATTTATTCTTATTATTTATTCATTATTGTAAATTATTTTCCATACAAACAACTGTGAACCTACTTTTGCCCTAACCTGTAAAAACCTCTAATCATTATATTATACACTTGAAACCAATAATATTGTATGTCAACTGCAAGTGAAAATAAAAAATAAAAATAAAAAACAGCACTTAGCACAGGGCCTCACATGCAGGTTAATGTTCTTGGCCTGTTATTTTTGATGCGTCAGGCATGGAGGAGATGGCAGTTCCGTGACATCCCTGCTCAGACGTAGGAAGTGGGGCGAAGGTTGGGCTTTCTGCTTTAATGGTGCTCTCACTGGTGCAGAATCGGCCCACATCGCCCGGAAGTTTGTCAGAGTATCAGAACTTGGGGATCCGCCCAGACCTAGGGAATCAGAGCATGCTTCTTAGCAAGCTCTCCAGGTGACTGCACGTACATCCCAGTCTGAGAAGCGCTGCTTCAAGGAACACAGGGAGCCCACAACTGAGTCGGTCTCCCAGTTTCTCCTCCAGGAAGTTCAAACATCAACCCACTTGTTCAGACAAACGAATGAGATCTTATTATGCATTAATCTATCTTAATTGCTATCAACTACCACAGGTTGCAGGCAAATCCAATTAAGTGGAAGCCATCATATGCAGATGACTCCACATGAGGGAAAACAAAGGAAGCTGGGCAGGGGCAGAAGGGACCACTGTGCGCAACTGCCCTGGGTGAACGCCGGCTCCTGTCTCTAAGAGCTCCCTCCCTGAAATGGAATGGAGGGGAAGTAAAAGGAGATTTGATTTAGAGAAATAAAGAGGGAGTGAGAGGAAAATAAACATAAACCAAAAGAAGCTATAGCAATAGGAGCATTGGGAACTTCTGTATTTCTGAAATTTCTGAGGTTTTAAGGAGAAGAGGAAGAGAGCACAGACTGGGCCACTATTGTATTGTAATAAAAGTACCCCTCGTAGGATGGGTTTCTTGAAGTGCATTCATTTCTTCATCCAAAGGATATTTCGCCTCCAATCTTGGGTAAGGTCTATACAAAGAGTTGAGATCATATGGCTGGCACAAGGAGAGGTCCCTACCTTCCTGGTCAGGGAGGTGACAGGCTGTTGCTCAACGTTTGTTGTATAGGACAGTAGGCTTTGGGAAATCTCATTACGCGTTTTTATTCTGCCCTTTCTCTCCAGAGGTTATTGTGTGACTGTGAGGTTGTCCATGGGCCCAGAGCTTTGTAAGTGGTCTTTTCAGAGATGGGCCCACCTCTCTGACTGCACTGCAGCAGAGAAGCCCTGCATGGGGGTACATCAGCGGTAGAGGTGCCCAGGACAGGGTCACACTGAACACCCTCAGGCGGCACTGCCTCAGGCTCGTGGGGGTGTGGCCAAACCGGCCCCATAGTGAGCCTTTTGGGGACAGTATTTTATTAGAGGTTTTTCCTCTTTACAATGAGAATTTAAATGACTAGCCCATGGGACTGGGAATCAGCTAGAGGATTCAGAATGTTCTTTTATTGCACTCTGACGGATGGAACCAAAGTTTCTGTGCTGGGCAGTGGGTGCATCAGTGCCCAGTGCTTGGGAAGAGTTCCTGTGGTCACTGAACTGTGGTGCCTCTATTCTTGCGCCTCTTCGGACAATTTCTTAATGGTTCATGTGGACTCAGTTCTCAGCTAGCTCTCTTGGTGCCTGTCCATGGACTTCAAAGAAACAGTTTGTGACATGAATAGCGATGCTTCTGGGGCACCCCTCTCCGAGCTCTGAGTGGAGGTGGCTGAGGCCTTGGCCTCCTGGGTTCTAGACGCCGGTGCTTCCACACAGCAGGTTCCAGAAGACAGAATTCCAGAAGTGCGTGTCAAGGGCAGGCCCTCACGACCCTGTGCGCGGCAAGGAGCTCCAAAGGCATTTTCAGGTGCAGAGCATGGACGAATATCCCCTTCATCCAGCCCGCAAAACCCTTCTGGGAAGACTCCCCTGAGGAGCTGGGCTGGGACTGACACCGTGTTTGTTTATCTAAGACATTTTCACAGCATATTCTCCTTAAGCTTGACAGCTTGTTTACAACGGGTTTCTGCTGGAGGGTAGTTTCCAAGTGCTGTCAGTTTCTGAATTACAGCTCTCACCGGGGCAGCTCAGCACAGCATTTATCTGGGGAGTTCGTCTGGGCTCAGTAGCCTAGTGCTGGGCCGCTGCTGTAGCAGTTTTCACCAGTCAAAGGGCCGGCTGCTCAGCATTTTATAGGGGCTGGTGGGTGGAGGGAGTTGGGGGAGCAGGGAAGTCACAGGAAGAAAACCAGGGTGCCTGTGCTAGGTGCTCTGATATATGTTCCCGTGTTATCCCACCTAATCCTCACAATAGCCCATTGACCCAGGGGTATCCATCCTTTCCTCCGTTTTTTTTTTGGCATAAGAGGAAGGGTGATCAGAGAGGTTAAGCACCCTGTTTAATGCTACACAGCTATTAGGATGCTTAATCTTGGGGTCAAACAAAGGCCTCTGGATTCTAAACACATGCGCTTTTTACCAGGCTGCACCGGCTCCTGGAAACATTTCTGTAATGAAGTGCATTACCTGTCTCCTAAGAGCCGACTCCAGGTGTCCTTCTCACCCAAACCTCCCTTTCAACTAAAATGGCAGATCAAACAGGTCACATCCACTTTTCTCGATGTAATTTCTCTCTCTTTTCTTCCTTCCATGCTCCTCCCAGCCTTTCCTCCTTGTTGGGTAAGTGGATGCTTTACAAAGCTGATTTTCAAGAAGGCCTTCAATTGGTCTGAAAGCTAGTATTCAAGTCTACACCTTCATTTAAGGAACTCTTCTAAGAAACTTGGTAGACAAGCAAACCTCTAATCACGGCAGAAAATGATTTTCCAAAGTGTTTCTCCCTGCACTCTTTCATGTTAATCTAAGCACCAGGGGAGGTCGGCAGGATGCGCGTTATTACTGCTCCCACTGCGCAGAAGGGAACACTGACGCACGAGCAGTGAAAGGACGGTGGACGGGGCTAGCTGGCTCTCTAACTGCCTCTTTCTAACTCTCTTCCCATCGCAGCGTCCTTGTGAATTCTGAGGCAGCTTCGTTGCTTGATTCATAATGAATTAGGATACACTTCGGGAGCAGAGACTTTTTAAGGAGACAACAATGGTTTTGTTGGGGGCCTCGTCAGGCTGGGAACAGAATGCCTACATTAGCCAGAGGCCTCAGATCCCGTCTGCAGCATCAGAGCACGCCCTGTTTACCAAGGCTCAAGTCAGGTCACTCTCACTGAGGTTGCACTGTGTCCCCCACTCACGGTCTCAGCGCTCTCACCTGAGGGGAGGTACAGGAGGGAAATGGGCAGGGGGTCGTGGTGAGGGTGGTAGTAGTGGCCACTGGCAGCTTGGTGGGGCTTGCGAGGAAACGTGAGTGATGGAAGCTTCCCCACGCTGACGCTACGCTATGGGATGCCGGAATGGTGCACTTTAGACAGGAAATAATACTAAATAACAATGAAATGTGCTCAGATTAGAAACAAGCAGCACAGAAGAGGAATGCCAGGAAGAGGGAGCCCAGTTTCTGAAAATATTAGATAGTGACGCTCTCCTCTGCAGGTCCTAGAGGAGGTGTCCAGGCAGAACAGACGCTGTGCTCTGTGGGTGCTGCCCGTGGCGCCCGGGCGGTCAACTTCCTTCATCAGTGAAAAGGATGAAAACGGCAGAGATGTTTACAAATTCTTCTTTCACAGCAGGAACACTTATTGGGAAATGGTTTTTCTTTGGTGGCAGCTTCTGAGCTAGATAAATCAGTGTTTTTATGGGCAGCAAGGTCAATATCCCAACGCAGAATAAGTGTCAGGCACCGAGCAGCCCCTCTCCCAATGAAGACCACAGGCCGTGGTCAGGATGTGAGAAGACAGGGACCAGCAGGAGGATTCATAGTCTATACAGGCAGCGACAGCAGCAGTGGCCAAGTGCATCGCTCCTGATGTACTATGATCCCAGCGAAAGTGAGAAACGTAAGCAAGAGAAGGAAGATGCTGTGCTTTGTAACAGGCGGAGCCTAGACTACCAGAGGGGAGAAAAGTCCAGGATGTGTGTCTTTGACTGATGGGCTCTCAGAAGCTGGGGCTTTTTCTTTACTTGATCTGCTCTTCCCAGCAGCGCATGTCTGCTCACGCATGGCACACACACACACACACACACACACACACACACACACACACACACACACACACACACACACAGTAACAAACCAAATCACACACTCTCTCCAGCCTGAACCGGCAGGTGAGACGTGATACAGACAAGCTGTGCCAGCTGTGGGGCTGCCAGCTCCAGCTGGCCTGCATCCCTGGGGCTGTGGGCCATACTTACTAGCGTCCAAAAGAGGTAAATAGTGAAGAGTGCGACAGTGAGTGCAATCAGTCCCACGGCTTCGAGCCGACTACTAAAGTGCAGGTGGTCCACGGCGCCCCGCAGGCAGAGCCAGCCTGAGATGGTGGCCAGGGGTGTTATGAACAAGAAGCACACCATGTCTCCAAAGAGAGTCCGCTTCTCATGCTGGGGGCCTGGGTTTCTCAGCCACTGCCAAGGAGAAGGAGAGAGAGAAAGACAGGACATGGTTAAACCCCCAGGTGGAGTGGAGTCACATGACTCTGAAGTTGTCTTTATCTTCAGAATCTGGAAAAAGGCACTTCTGACTTATTCTGAGATCACAAGGGAGCATCAAGGGCTCATTCCCATGCCTCCGCCCCCTGAATAATAGTTATTATGATAATAATATGACAATAGTGATTATGATAATGATGATAATAATAATAATAATGTGTCCTTGCTGCAGATGGCCAGATGTTTTTGAAAATAGTTCAATGGTTATTATTATAAATCATGACGAGTCTCTGTGGAAGGTGGAGAGGATGTTATTTTTGGAAGGTAATAGTTGAGGTGCCAGAAGTGCTCTCACGTAGCCAAAGCTTCTTGCTGTGTTTTACCCAAGGAATATGGGCAGGAAGGGGTTAACTCAGCAGGCCTGGATTGCTCAGTTCCTGCCCATCGCCAAGAAAGACCTGCTTGCAAGACTGGCTCCTAAGGGATGAGCTCTGAGTCCTTGTAATATTCTGCCTGATGAATGTTTTGTATGCCTGAGGCATTGGGCCACAGGGCACCAGTGTAATCAGATAGCTTATGCCAACAATGTGATTTATGCTGAACACCTCCTTTTGCCCCAGGGGGCTGGAGTCTGAGTGCTGAGGGTAGTCATGCAGGGCTACATGCCTGTGTGACTGACCCCAGTAAACACCCGGTGAGTTTCCCTGGTTGATAATGCTTTGTATGTGCTGTCACAATTTGTTGCTGGAAAAATTAAGCACAGAGTGATGTGTGACATTACTGGGAGGGGACACCTGGGAGCTTGTGCATGGTTTCTCCTAGACTGTGCCCCACACACTTTTCCCTCCACTGATTTTAATTGGCACCCTTTTGCTGTAATAAACTGTAATCACGAGTGTAAGAGTTTTTCTGAGTCCTGTGAGTCCTTCTAGTGAATTGTTCAGCCTGAGGGTGGTCTTGAGGACCACCCACATACAGAGACTCACCTGAGACCATGAACTCAGTAAGCCCCCTCCCTCATGTTTTAGGACCCTGAACCTCCTACTTAGGACTGTCCCAGACATTTTAATTTTGCTACCATCTTGACTGACCCAACCCCAAAAACGATGGGGAGAATTTTGTGCTTGTTTAAAGATTAGAGCTGAGAATTCCCACAGGATAGGGTTGTTGTCCTCCCCCTTGGGAAACTGCTGAATATCTGCTGAAATGTTTGGCATAATCTATTCTAGAAAAAAATTACGCTTACGTATTGGTGTCAGTGTATATTTCTAATGTGAGGCCTGGTGGCTTCGAATTAGTATTGAAACATGTCCTCAAACAATTTGACATTCTCGTATTGCCATCCCATGTAATAATGAGAGGCCATGGAGTCCAGACAAGGAGTAGGGTCAAACACAGGTAACGGGGTGGGAGTGGGGAGAGACACTGGCGGCTCTGTCTTCCATCTCGTCCTACCCACAAATGGGGAGGCCTAGAAGTGCCGGGGGCTGGCCCCCAAGTGGGAGCGCTATGGGTCACTGGGCAGACACCACCAAGTGGCCACAGCAACAACTTCCACAAATCCACTGGTGGGAAGCAAAGGATCATGACAGAGAAGAAGAGAGAGGGTGGGTCTGACTGGAGAGAGAGAGGCAAGTCATGCTCAAGGGTAGAAGGAAGAGACCAAAGAGCTATAAGGACCAGCAAAGGACTCAAGGAGTGAGCAGAAGAGACAGGAGGTAAAAGGCACAAAAGAAAGTTTCCTGGGAGATGCCCATCCTTGAGTGTTTGCCTGAGGCAGATAGTAAATGACTCGGAATGTCCAACATGGTACCCTCCGGTAACAACCCATATTAGAAAGGGGCTGAGATGCTGACAGAAGTCATCTCAGCTCAAAAACGGACCTAAAGAAATATTGAAGAATAGATAATGGGGTGTTGCCTTGCCTGTGAATATAAATAAAGTATTATAAAAATTAATATAAATACCAAAATGATCAGGTGCAAGTGTGTTGGAATGCTACCTCAGATGTCCCAGCAGCTTCAAAGAAATTTAAAAAACTCTTATTAACAAACATTTTCTTCTTAAACACTAAGAAGTGGAGTTTTATCTAAATTTTACAGAGGCTCAGCAAGGTTAACCGATTGCTCCAGGTGATGAGAGGCCAAATGAAGAGAGGATTGGGGTCTTGCTTATTTTTCATGGTTTTCTAAAATGAGCACGGATTGTTCCGATGTCCTATCAGTACATATTTGAAAATTAAAGTTGTAAGACATCCAGAAACCCAGATTCCTAAACAGTAGTGCCCAAATTGCAGCGACCTGACCCCACGTGCAGTTTGGACTGTCTCTAGAAGCGGGTCTGGAAGCCTGGACTGGTGTTCCTGCTGGGACACAGGAGGCGCTCCGTAACTGTAACAGAGGCTCACAGGCAAGCGGACCGCACTGGCTAAGACTCCCTCCATTTCTTTTGCTTGGGAATTCTGAATACATTTTATTAAAACTAATTTAGCACTTCACTTATCTATGTGGCCTTTGACATTACCCAGTGAAATAACTCAGGTATGGAAGGAGGTAATTATGAATCACTACTTATTTCTGTCTGATACAAAGTAAATTGGAAAGGCAAATTAGAAATTACTATTGCTTGTTCCCAGTTTCTTATTTCTTAATTATTTTTGATCTTCTGTATTCCTGAAAAATTTCCAGGCCATTTCATATGTACATGATCACCCAATACCAAGGTTTCACACCTTACTAACACTATGTGTGTATTTTTGGAGTAGCTTACTCTTTGCGCTGTTTGCTGTGGGGTCGCATTTGGGTATGAAGTTCTTTAAACAGGTGCTATTATGCTAACATCTGAGACTTCTTCAGAGCCTGGAGTGGTATTTATCTCTTATACAAATGCAGCCCCCTGAAACAAGACCAGTGGTAATAATATCTGTGGCTGAGAAAAAAAAATTGCCCTGTGCCATGGTAAGAAGCTCTGCTAAAGATCCAAGTAGGCTGATAAAAATATTTATACAAGCAGAGTTTATGAGGAAAAAAAGTGTGATTACACCTCAAATTTCCAACAATAAGGGAAGGTCTAAATAAATTATGGAACTTACTGAAAATAGAATACCATAGAGTAATTTCAAATGATACTGTATGTTTTCCATTTACTGACATGCTACAGTGCTGAGCAGGGACAGAATTCTACTGAACAGAATGCACAGTGTGACCCTGGGTATGTCACTGTACATTTACATGCACATAACACTGACATTTACACAGATGTAGTGGATGCACAGACATAGACCAACATGCCCAGCAGAACTGCAGCTCTTCCTTGCAGCCACTGTGAAAAA
This sequence comes from Macrotus californicus, assembly GCA_007922815.1. Taxonomy (NCBI): domain Eukaryota; kingdom Metazoa; phylum Chordata; class Mammalia; order Chiroptera; family Phyllostomidae; genus Macrotus; species Macrotus californicus. The sequence continues at coordinate 26,492 of VMDR010003474.1, forward strand.
CAGCATGGAGATGCCTCAAAAATTAAAACGAGAACTACCTTATGACCCAGCAATTCCACTTCTGGGTATTTCTCTAAAGAAATCCAAAACACTAATTCAAAAAGACATATGCACCCATATGTTCAGTGTAGCATTATTTACAATAGCCAACATACGGAAGCAGCCTAAATGCCCATCAATAGATGAGTGGATAAAGAAGAGGCACATAAATACAACAAGATATTACTCAGCCATAAAAAAGAACAAAATTTTGCCATTTGAAACAACATGGGTAGACTTAGAAGGTATTATGCTAAGTGAAATAAGTCAGAAAGAGAAAGATAAATACCATTTGACTTCCCTTATGTGTGGAATCTAAAAAACAAAACAAACAAAACAGAAACTCATAGATAGAGCAAATTGATGGTTGCCAGATGGAGGAAGTTTGAAAAAGAGGAAGGGATTAAGAGGTACAAATGACCAGTTATAAGAACAGTTACTGGGATGTAAAGAGAATGTAATTGATAATATTGTAATAACTATATATGGTGTCAGATGGTACTAGACTTATTGGGGTGACCACTTAGTAAGTTATATAAATGTGTAATCACTATATTGTACAACTGAAAATAATATAGTGTTGTATTTCAACAGTAATTGAAAAATAAAAATTAAAAAAGAAAACTGTAGCAATTATAAATGGTCTTTATACATAGGACAATTATGCCTCTGTCCCCTTCAAAGAAGGCTCCTTGGGACCTCACACAGTTCTCCCAGTGTCTCTTCCACTATTTAAAACACTCTGCAAAATCCTTTGTTGGAATTGCCATCAGCTACCTAGTTTTATTTTCCTGAAATCTCATTGATGGTCTGAAATCTCTTCCCTTTCAAAGGTGATTTTAGTTTTAGGAAAAGCCAGAAGTTGCTAGGCGCCATAGCTGGGCTGTAGGGAGGCTGGGTGATTTGATGTTTTGCCAAAAAAACTCTGCATGAGACGTGATGCATGAGCAGGCACGTTGTTGTGAAGACGCTGCCTATCACCAGTTGCCCACAGCTGTGGCCATTTTCATTGTATTGCATCTCTCAAGTGACAGAGAACATGGAGGTAGTACCCCTTATTAATTGTTTGGCCTGGAGGGGCATACTTGTGATGGACAACAGCTTCCCAATCAAAAAATACAGTTAACATGGTCTTGATCTTGCTGCAACTTTGCTGTGCTTTCTTCTGGCGTGGAGAACCAGGTGACTTCCACTGGGACCACTGGGCCTTTATTTCTGGATCGTAGCTATAGATCCACAATTCATCTCTGTTATGACCGTCCTGAGGAAATCTGGTTCATTGGTAGTGGTTTGAATCAAGTCATTAGCACTTACAGCACTGTGTTCCTTCTGCTCTGGTAGCAGAAGCCACAGAACAAATTTTGCCATGACACATTTCATGCCAAGATCCCGCTTCAAAATCTCAGACACAATAGCTTTTGGAGTCAGCTTCTAGTTCTCATATTGTCAGTCACCAATCTTTGTTGATGGCAGCCCGTGCCCGTTCAACATTCTCAGGTGTTCTGCTTGTTGCAGGCCTTTCAGAACGCAGATCACTTTCAACAGATTCTTGACCATCTTTGAATCATTTGTGTCATGCTTTTATTTGTGCCGTACTCATTGCATCATCCCCGAAAGCCTTCTGAATCATCTAAATACTTTCTGTGCAGGAATGTTCAAGATTAACGCAAAATTTGATGCAGATTCATTGATCTACTTGCTCAGTCACTTTAAATGGGATGGCCACACAGTACACATGCTCACTCAACAGTGTCTACTGCCGCCACTGACTAGTACAGTGAAGTCGTCATTATTCATGCATGCAAATTCCACTGTCCTTGGCTGCCAGGTTACATCGATGTTGCACAAACCGTTCTTGTTATATTAATAATGGCTGGACTTATTCTGGACAGATCTCTATTATCATGCATTTTGGCCTAATTCATAATTGACAACATTATCTCAATTATTGTTCAATTACATTTCTTGCTCATATATGTCATTGGCCTCTCATCAGTTATACTTATTATACAGAGTATTATATGCATCGTGTAGCAATATGTTCCCTTCCCAAACATTCAGTGAACAGTAGGCCAATCCAGAATGGCAGGTGTGTGTGTCCATCTTCCCACCTGACCTGAGGAGAAACCTTATCTTTATATTACTGGCTTCTAGCACATCCAACACTCCATGTTGAATGAATGCCAATACTTACCATATGCCAAGTGCTTTTTTATATGCTACATGTAGTAATTGATTTACTCTTCAATAATCTTTAAAGAGGTACCATTATTATCACCACCATTTTATAAATAGAGAAACCAAGGTCTAGAGGACTTAAGTAACTTGTAGAAGATTGGCCTTGGCTTTGGTCCATGCAGTCTAGCTCCAAAGACTGTGCTCCTAACCACTCTATTACATCATCATTCTTAGTAACAAAAAGTGGGGGGGGATAGGTAGATAAAGGGGAGAGGAGCTGGACTGTACCTGAACTGTTTTATTAGTGCAATAAGAAATATTTACTTATCATGTTCCCTGGAGTAAAATACCAATGAATCTGTCCTGCCACTTATGAAGAGCTTTTGCAACGAAAATATTCTTGAAGAACCTTAGTTAGCTGTATTGTGAAAGCTGAGGTCAGTCGATTGAGAATACTGACTGGTCTGGCATCTTTCACCTGGTGAGCCCATCCACACTGCTGCCAGGGGACCTCTGGGCAGCCCAGGCATCCCTATAAAGCACACCACATGAGCCAGCAATCCCTCTTCTGGGAACCTACCAGAAAAATTTGAAAATATTTATTTGCAAAGATATCTGTGCCTCTATGCTCATTGTAGCATTATTTACAGTGGCTAGGACACGGAAACCACCAAAGTGTCCTTCGATAGATGATTGGACAAAGAAGATGTGGTACATATATACAATGGAAGACTGCTCAGCCATAAGAAAAGATGCAATGTTTCTATTTGTGACAACATGGATGGACCTTGAGAACATGGTGCTAAGTGAAATGTATCAGTCAGAAAAAGTTAAGAACCATATGGTTTCACTTATATGTGAGAGATAAAACGGAAAGCAACAAACAAAACAAACAAACAAAATCATAGACACAGAAAACAGAATGGTGGTTACCAGAGGGAAAGGGGTGTGGGGGAGGCAGAAGAGGGTAAAGGGAGTCAGACACATGGTGATGAAGGAGACTTGACTTTGGGTGGTGAACACACAGTACAATATATGATGATGTGTTATAGAGTTATATATACACTTGAATCCTATATAATTTTATTAACCAATGTCATCCCAATAAATTCAATAACATTTTTTAAAACTGTAAAGAAAAAACACAAAAAGCATGGCAGAGACGCTATGGAGAGCTCTGGCAGTGAGCTGCCTGTATTTCTGTGGCGATCTCATTCCATCATTGACTTGTTCCCGAGCCACGAGATTGAGCTACACGTGGAAAGAGGTACAAACACCAACTAACCAACCAAACAAAGCTCCCCGCAGTAATCAGCACCGCAGGGCTTGTGACAGCAGGGGGATTAGCGAGCACTCCGCTACCAGGGACACAACGTTGTTCACCCGCAGTAAATGTACATCCGCGGTGAGCCAGGCATTAGCGATTATTTTCAAGGTGGGTTAACTGTGGGTTTGGATCTAATTACAGTGTCAATTTGTTAAATCCCTTACTGGTGGGTAGCGGTGAAGTGGGTGTGTTGCTCCAGGACTTTAGATTCTGCCTCCCAGGCTCTGAGTTAATCGGCTTAAATCCCTGAGGTAGACAGGACTTTGTGCAGGTCAGTTTGCACTAGAACCAGATTACACTCTGGAGGCTAATAGCTCTGATTGATTACGACCTTCCCCATGAATCTCCTTAATGAGAAACCGTCCTGAGAAGGAAAGAAACTGATAGAAGGGATAACAACGGATAGAGCTATAGCAAATGTGTGGAGCTGGGGGAAAAGCAGGGCATGGTCTCACAACATTGGCTCACTTGGGTTTATCTGCCCGAGTGCCTGCTGTTAACCTGACGCTCGGCAGAGTCATTAACCAAGTGCTTGCCTTTCCGCGGATGGGTCTTATTTTCAAAGCCCAACACAACCAGCACTGAAGTGCCGTGCTTGCCTGGGGAGCCGCGATGTGAAAGGGGCAGCGTGATGATCAGAAGACATGCGACAGGTCTTTTGCATGATTTAAAAGTGAGGATGAAACCTGAAAACTATGCATTTCAATTCACTTGAAGCACAGCAGAGAACAAAAACAAACTCTTACCAGGGTTTTAAATCCCTGAACTCCACAGACTATCAGTGAATTTCCAGGACAGCGGAAGTCACACAGAAGGAAATTCTGACTTCAGCGAAGCCAAGGAGATGCGTGCTCCAGATAGCCATCAAAGCCAGGGCTGAAGCATTGCACCAGCAATAAAAACTTAACAGAGGATTTGCTCATGACCTTAAAATGTCCCTCCTCAGCTGCGGCCTCTGGCCAAAGCTCCAGATGTGCATATTCAACAGCCCACTCAACATCTCCCCGGAGGTGACTAACAGACAGCTCAAACTTAATCTGTCCAAAACAGAACTCTTGATTTAGCACTTACCCACAACCCCTTTTTCTCTCGAAGTCTCCTCCGTATCAGTAAATGACAACACCGTCCACCCAGTTGCTCAGTCATCCTGTTTCGTTTGTCCGCCCCACACATCTAGCCCTTCAGTAAGTCCTCCTGGCACTCCCTTCGGCATCTATCTGGAATCTGGGCACTTCTGTCCATGTCCACTGCCACCATCCCTGAGCCAGCATCATCTCCTGCTTCCCCGCTGGCCACCCTACAGTCCAGTTCCCGAACAATAGTCACAGTGACCTGGTGAAGAGATCAATCAGACCGTGTTACTCCTTTGCTTCAAACTCTCCAATGGTTAGAATAAAGGCCAAACTCTCTATCTGGGACTACAAGAAGACCTGCCCTCATTCCTGGCTCCTTCTCTAACCACCTCTCCTACCTCTTACCCTTCATTTGCCCATATTCTTGCATGACTGGCTCCTTCTCATCATTTATGTCTCGACTCAAATGATGTCTTCTCATGGAAAATGCTCCTTTCACCTGCAAACATTATCTTGCTGTATTTTCTACAGAGCACGTGACACTCTCTGAAATGATGCTATTCATTTATTTGTCTGTTTATTTATTTATCTTTTTGCTCCCACTTTAATGAGAGCTCCATGATGGCAGATCATTCATGTGCGCCTCAATCCAAGAACAGTGCTAGAACAGTAGATGCTTAATGAAAATGAATGAAAGAACATCTGAGGTGGTGGCCCTGGCCAGAAATGATCTTACAATATTAGTTAGATGAATTAAATCAATGGGTAAAGAGAAAATGTATTGGTGTGGAGACATCACATTGTCAACTTCACTGCTTTTGGCTTTCTAGACTAGAGATAGCATTCCTTACGGATTGCTCAGTCTTTTTAGGTTTCCAAGGAAAATAACTACACGTTGTTTTGTTCCTACAAGGTGAAAAACCTGTCGTTTTTGTTCAAGCTTTTTCTCCCCCAAGATGTAAATAGCCACAGAATACCATCTATTTTTCCACAGGTCATGAAATAGCATGGGAAATTGAGTAAATTCTTCAAGGTCCTTTGTACTGATTCAGTCACAATTACTATCTTTTTTTCCCCCCTAGAGAAAAACTACTCTGAAATATATGAGAAAATAACACTACCAAAAATCCATTTAAAAATTAAACAATTCTAGTTCAACCAAAAATATGAACTGCATTCCCATTATGTGCCAGATACTTTTACTGAATTTAATAACACCAGCTGGTGTTGTTATTGCCATCTTGATTTAGGGTGTTAGGTGTCAGTGAGGTTAAGTCACTAGTTCAACGATACAAGGTGGAGCAGCCAGTCTGTGAAATCTCCAGCCTACTGTTCTTTCAAATCTTCCCTTCCACGTGCTTCAGCATTGCATACAATCTTGGCCCTAATTTTTGTTTGCTCCTACACTGGATGAGGTTGGAGAAACAATACAGGGGGTAAAACGCAGCCTGGGAAGCAGGAGACGAGATACTGTTTCCAGTTACCCACTGCTTTGGTTCCCCCAAATGTTATGTGACCTTTATTCATTTCTTTCACCTCTTTGGGGGAGTAAAAAATGGGAGTCTCCCTAAAAACAGTGAGGAAGGTGCAGCTTTAAGGGAATCAAGGACCTTCCCTAGTTTTCATTGAGTTCCCACTTTTGTTCAAAAATTCAGGTCCAGCTGAAGAGTGTATGTATCAGCCATCAACTCTTCTAAGCTCCAGCCTCGTGCATCTCGCTGCTTACTAGATATCTCTCCATTTGTGCAATAAACATCTCAGACTTCACAAGGTCCATGATGGAAGTCTGGGTTCACCTCCACCACCCCAACTCTCCCACAGATTGATCTACCCCCAGGATGTCCCACACCCATACCCAGAGGCTCTTGTAAACAACCTCGGTGCTGTCCCCATTCTCCCTCTCCTCATTCCCCAGGACTTTATATCCAGCCTATCCGCAGCCCCTGCTACTTCTTCTAAGAATACATCTTGAACATGTTCCTATCTCTCTCTCTAGCGCCACTATTTTTTCTCCAAGCCACTCTCATCGTTCACCTGAGCTGTTAAGGGCCTCCTCTCTCCTCTATCCCTGTTATCCTAGAATTCAGGATCTATAAAGCAGCAGTCACTTCTCTTGCTTAAAATTCCTCAATTCTCTGCATCACTTAGGTAACGTAGCAATTTTCAACCTTTTCCATCTCATGGCGCACATGAACTAATTACTGAAATCTGTAGCACACCGGTTGAACATCGCTGGTCTAACGCCGTGCCCTGGCCCACAATGCCCTGTGTGATGTGGCCCAGGTGTTTGTATCCTAGCTCCATGGGCCCCAGGGGCCGAGGACAGCATTCATGAGATCTGTGATTTTTGGCTGGGGTAAAATGACATCTTTGTTTTCCCAATCTGTAATTGAAATTCCACATTTCATTGAGTTATGCAGACAATCTCAGTAGTGTGAGCAGTACCTGTGGTGTGATCACATTACAACTACTGCAAATATCTTGACATACTACCACTTCGTAGTTATTACATCTGCCACAAAATGTGTTAGAGAAACCCTTACATCTTATATCACAACTCTGTCTTTTAAATATTTTGATAGGTGAATTTATAACGTAATTGGTTTTCTTTGCATTCCTACATATTTTATTTCCTATAATTAAAAACGTGACACTGAGAAGGGATCCATAGGCTTCAACAGACTGGCGAGGGGTCCACCACAGGAGAGTTGAAGCACCTGGGATCTACCTTCTTTGACCTCTCAAATGATGCTTGTTAGCAGTGTTTTTCCTATTTCAGAAATGCTGAGCTGCCTGCCTCAGAGTCTTTGCTGTGGCCATTCCTTCCGCCTGGGCCTCTTCCTCCAACAGCAGGTTCCCTCTTATCGGTCCTGTCTCCACCTTCACAGACCACCAGGCATTCCCCCACTCCAGTCGTTCTTTACCACAGCAACTTGTTTCTTTCTTTACAGCTTTTACCACTGACAGAAGTAATGTCGTTACTTATTTATTTTTTATTGAACTTATTGGGGCGACATTGGTCAATAACAGTGGTTTATTGGTTAATAAAATTATATAGGTTTCAGGTGTACAATTCTATACTGCATCATCTGTACATTGTATTGTGTGTTCACAACCCCATGTCAAATCTCCTTCCTACTAGTCTTTTACTTTATATACTTGTTTATCCTGTGCCTTTCTCCCTAGCAGGTAAGCTCCATTAGTACCCAACATTGTTCTGGCTTATTCACAGTTATATCCCCATTTCCTAAGATATTTAATTTATGCTTAATAAATATTAGCTGAAGAAATACATAAATTCTTCCAAACCAGAGGCTTGCTTTGGGTAGAAATCAGATGAGTTTAACTGAAACACACACACACACACACACACACACACACACACACACTCATATGTAAGACTACTCACCCTGACTCTTCTGATCAAATAAAATAAAGCAATTTTTGCCACAGGCACAGACTTAGTAGTGGCTCTGGCATCCACAGCAGTGATTTGGCCGAAGGATTAGTCATATTCAAGGACACCCTGGAGGACTTAGGCCAATAACCAATTAATGGGCTATAGTGCTCCATAAATACTACATTTGTGTCTGGGACATTATATTTGGCATTGGCATTATTTAAACAAATGCTGTACACACTCACACCAATGGTCTGAAATTTTCCAAAGATAAGATTAGCAGCACGGCAGGATTAAATGGCAAAATAATTTTATGTATTCACTTGCAACTTCAGATATAAGCAAAATGGGAACCATTTCTCTTCAATTATTTTATAACATCGCTGTGTAGAAGTGATCACAGCCAAATGGAGATTGCTTGTCTGGAATATGAGAAGATGCTGCAGAATTAGGTGGCATATGTGATCGATGCAAAGCCAGAAACATAAGAGGAGATAAACAACCAAGAGAGGATGGAGAGCGAGAAAACAGAAATTTCCAGAAGAAATTGACAAATATAAGATGCACAGTGCAGAAAATAGAAATGATTTCCTCTGGGAAAGGATGGAGTAGTGCTGTGCAGACATTTACAAAGAGGGCACAAGGAGCAGCTCCCACTCCCATGAGCCCTGCTCATTTTGGCCCTTGTGGGGCCCTGGCCCTCCAGCGGGTGAAGTTGCTGGTGTCTCACACTCTCTCTGTTAGCCAGCTTTTGGAGCCCAGGTTTCTGAAACTTTCAATAATTCCTTCCAGCAGAAGGATGGGATCACGGGATAAAAGGTGCCAGGACGGTGTACCAAGAAAAGCCCCCAACTGGAACACTAGACAAAAGATGAGAATATGATGAATAACAGGAATAAAGGTAATAAATCCCCATTTTGATAACAGGGATGCTTAAAGAAATGGAGAGAGAGAAATCAAATTCAAAACCAGGTCCTCAAAATGGGACCACATTTAAAAATCCGTATCCCTCAGAGGTAGTGAGAATATAAGTATGAAAACTATCCAAGCAGAGTGTGGTGGAGGGATTTCGATGAAATGTAAACTGGAGGAGAGAAGAGACATTCCTCCCAGGGTCACGTACTCCCAAGGTAAGCAAGAATGGGAACACTGTGAGAAAGGGAAAAATTTCTGCTGGATAGGAGAACTGTGAGAACAGAGGCAACTTTAGATTCACCGTCGCTATAGCTCATTGTTTTGCTGCCAAGAAGAACCCCCACTATGCAGGAGGGCCTGGCTGAGCTTGCTGACAATAGACACATCCTAGCAATGAATGGATTTGGAATCTCTCAAGGCTCCACTTGAGGCCATGGCTTAAGCTCACAGGATACAGTAATGTTAGGTGGCACCTCTTTATTTTTGTTTGGAACTTCCTGCCCTGAAGCCTCAAAGGGGCCCTACAGTGCTCAGGCACCTGGGATTGTGTCCTGTACTTCACACTCCCATCGTTGGAGCTGGTCACAATTGTCAAGATTCCAAACATGACCTTCCCGAACCTCCTCGCATCTAAAGAGTCTCCCTCTTTCTGTCCGGGCCAACCCAGCCACCTATGAGTGGTGCTCCCCAGGACTTTTTGCATATCCTTCATTAGGTACGGGACCCAGACTATTAGAATACCAGGCAGAAATACGCCACAGTGTTACATGAGGGGAAGGCAGCATTATCCATTTTTCTGAGATTACTTCTCTTGGTTATGCTCAATATTCGTAGACCATTTTGCTATAAATCTCACGGAGCTGCCTTCAGGGAAGACATTCTTAAGGGGGAGGGGCAATGGTTCAAATGACATGGGCCACATGGGCCATGATGTCAAGGACCTGGATTACAGAAGGGCAGGTGGGAGACCGGCTGGGTGAGCACAGTTCCTGCCTGTGGGAAAGCTCTGCCCCAACTGCGAGACACACATACATTTTTAGCTTGACTGATCCTGAGACATGTGCCCCCTATTTGTCCCCAAGGCAGAATCAAGCCAACCATGGCATAACCTAAGTTAATAACTAGTCCAGTCCCGCATATGTGCAGACGGAATCACTAGCTCTTTCTTCAAGACTGGCAAATTGCATCCAGCGTGTGGCCCCCGCAGAATTACAACATGGCTTCCTGCCACAGGAGGGAATTTGCAGCGAAGTGTTGGAAAGTTCCTCTTACTTTTCATGCTTAAATCATTTTAAGAGTGCAGGAGACATTTTTGGAAAAATCTATGTGCTTTGCAATTTACACAACTATTTTTCTAGATGAGGGGTCCTTGACTTAGGGTATAAAGCTTCAGAAAACCTGTGACCACTTTGAAGCTGTATTTGAACACTGGACATGCATTTCAGGGGAGAGAGTTCAAGCTTCTTTTCCCCTTCAATGATACGGTTTTTTAAAAAAATCAATCTAGTATTTGACATACAACATTGTGTAAATTTAAGGCATACAATATGTTAATTTGATACATATAATATTGCGTGATTGCCATGATAGAGATATCTAGCACATCTATCACATTACATAATTATGCTTTCTTTTAGTAGCTGGAATAATTAAGTTCTAGTCTCTTAGCAGGTTGGATGATTACAGTACAGTATAGTGCTCTACATTCATTATAATGAGCTCAAGCTTTTCTCAGATTCTCAAGCCTGTCTCAGGGGAAGAAGCACTGCTCTGGAGCATTTCTATAAAATGTCTTAAGACGCTCCTTGGTTCAGTCCAACTTTCTGAAGCTTGATGAATTTAAAAATATGGGCAGTAAGATCTCGTCTTTGGGACAAAATTTATTTTTACCATATACCGTGTGCAGCATGGACACAGGGCTCGGGGCTAGGCAGTAGCTTTGGTGCTTCCACACCCACATGTGGACAAATTAAATTCCTTAGCACCTGGGTCTCACTTGTTTCATTGGGAGCAATTCAGGGGCAGTCAGCCGCTAGAGCCCTAGAGAAAAGAGACCCCCACCCACATGACTGGAGGGCTGGGGGTGTGCTGGCCCACGCAGCTCAGTGTGCTTAGACAGGAGTTCGTCACTAGCTGTCATCCTTGGCTTCTCTTACTCTGTCCTTGTTACGAGGTCTCAGCAATTTACAGAACTCTCCCTTCTTTCCTTCCACCTGTCATCTTTGTTTCTGAAATAAGAACCATTTGTGTAACACCAGTACTTAACTTAAGAAAGACATGCATTATGTGGTTGTAATCAAACCTGATGCTTTCAGATGACCTACTTATATCTTCAGTGTGGAAAACATTAAGAACAAAACAAATTCATCTAAACTTCTGGCAATCCGGTTGACTTTTAAATGTAAAAATGGAATTCCAAACACTTAACACATTCAACTATATGAGAGAAAGTAAACCCATGGATAGGGCATTTTGTGAATGCTCCTTTAAATAAAAGAAAACCTTATGTAATATTTTTAAAAAAATATGGGCAGTAGGATTTGATTGCCTTTTGAGGATCTATCATTTCTCTGCAGACCCTGCTTAGAAAACAAAAATTAACCTAGGGCACAACATATTTTATTAAAAAAATTGCATACTTGTAGGGCAGCAGAATCAAGAAAGCAACCTTAATTTAATTCATTAATTGGATTAAAGGAAGAAAAGGACTCTCACTGAGCAAAGATGGCAAAAATTCAGACAATATAAAGAAACAATACAAATGACTTCCTTACAGTAAAAGAGTAAAGAGAAGGGCAGGGTTTCATCCTGGAAGCTGTGGCAGGGAAAAGGCGAAACTGTAAGAGGGGAAAGACCCTGGGCTTCTCTGGGCCAGTTTCCTCATCTCTAAAATGGAGATGGTCATATGTGCCAATAGCAGAAAAGTCGTGTCCAGAACAGTGACACAGCAGAGGACTCGGTAAACGATGACTAGCAGCAGCAATGCATCAGGGTAAGTAGAATGTTGGGAAGGACTCAAAACAAAAATAAATCGAATTATAGCGAGGAAGGTTAGGATACATTTTCTATAGAATGTGAGACTAGACGTTCGAACACTATGGTAAGTGAAGGAAGCCAGTCACAAAGGCCCACATACTGGAGGATTCCATTTATAGGAAATGTTCAGGATAGGCCAATCCAGAGAGGTATGAAATAGATTAGTGGTTGCCTAGGGATGAGGCAAGGGGCGGAGTGGGGGATGGGAGGGTTGTTGAGTGAGGGTTGAAGTGTGTGAGGTTTCATTTTAGGGTGATGAAAATGTTCTAAACTCGACGTGGTGATGATCACACAACCCCGTGAATATGCTAAATGTCACTATGTGGTATATAAATGATCTCAATAAAGCTGTTTCAAAAATCTGAGATTGGAAAACCCCCTTGCTAAAAGTAAATTGAAGTCTCCTGCAGATTTTCTTAAAAAAAATCCCTCCATCTTGCATGAATTATGGTTTTTAGATATTTTCTTTTCCCTTGCCATATCCTCACCTCATAGGGCTACTTTTCAGATGTACGACGGGTATATCTGTCAGGTGCGTCTTACAAACAGCCGAAAACCTGTGTATTCTGATGAGCGAATGATATCAGGGTTTCAACATTAAAGTCATAGATTTTAAGCAGGTGAGTCAGTATTTAGAAAAATGTTAGAGCCATCCTGTTACTTCCATCTCTCATGCCTTTTCTCCCATCATCTTCCAGCTTTAATGCAAGTAGGAAGGGCCGCATTATTTTGTAAGACGGTGACTGGTTTCCCTTCATCACTCATTTTTTGCTTTTACTGATTCTTCCCAGATATGAGTCCTTAAATGCCTGTAGATTCTATTTTACAGCTCCTGCTGCTGCTCCTACTTGCCAGCGTTTCCCGTGTGCTGCATTAGCCATTCCCCTCAGAGCCTTAACAGATTTTGAACCTCACAATTTATTCCAACCTTCTGTTTCTATAGCATCGCTGGAGGTGAAGTAGTGATAAAATAATGTGTAGAGAAGATCTCATTTTCTTCTTTTAATCTGACCCTAATCTTCACAAACAAATCTACACATTTCCACAAGTGGCACACCTAAGAAGGAAGCCTGGCGTTCAGTATTCTAAACTACGGGCCTCAGAGCAGTTATTTCTCTTTCATGTTATACAAGCGCAGACATAAGTTTCCTCTCATATTCCATCACGGTGTAAAGCCACCCCTCTAACTCTGTGATCATGGATGGCGAAGAAACAGTTTCACTCCAGACAACCTCACAGGGTCCCCATCTCTTCAAGAACGGAGGCAGGCACAGAAACGTGCACTCAGTGAGCGTGGGGGAGGAAAACCATACCGCAGCACCCGACAGGGCTCTTTCTCACCTTTCCCCAGGTTTGCTGCACCTGTCACAAAAGCGCAGCAAGGAACCGAGGCAACTATACAAATAAATCAAGGGGAAAACCAGTGTTTTCCTTCGTGAGTTGTGAAAGCAGCCCCACTCTGAATGACCTACATGACAGTCTTGAAAGAAATTTACCGAACAAGAGTGTGTGACCATATTATGAGTGATTGACCTCCACAGCCATTCGTGAAAGGGGAGGGGGGAGTGCTCTTAGACAATATCGAGTTCATAAGGCTTTCTAATAACACCTATCCGCTAGGAGTAATCTCCGAAGAAATTGGTGGCATAATAACTCAGTAAAACGAAGACTCAAATGCAGAGGAAGAGGAACTGGATGAGAAGAAGAAAAAGAAAGGGGAGGTAAAGTCCCTTGGAAACAGGGAATGACTTTTCTGGCTTCTAGCAGGATGCTGTCCTGAAGAGCTTTGTTTCCCAGCGAGACTGGAGTATGAAGAGGCATCGAGAAGTAGTGCCATTCCACTCTCCCAGCACACAGTCTGGCACAGCTCAGGGGTTGTGCTTTTTAAATAGACTTTATTTTTTAGAATAGTTTTAGGTTCAGAGCAAAATTCAGTGGAAAGTACATTGTTCCCATTTATCTTCTGCTTCCCTACATGCATAGCCTCTTCCACGGTCAACATCCCTCACTGTAGTAGTATATTTGCTTACAATGGATGAGCCTATGTTGACAAATTTGTCAATGCAGGTTCCCCAAAGTCCACAGTTTACATTAAAGTTCACTCTTGGTGTTATACCTTCTATGGGGTTGGACAAATATATAAAGACTATTACAGTACTGTACAGAATAGGTTCACTGCCCTGCAGATCCTCTGTGCTCCCTCCCTGCTAACAGCTCTAGATTTAATAGAGGAATTCAGCACCCAGGGGAAACCAGGCCCTGGTCAGGTGGCTCAGGTGGTTGGAGCACCGTTCTGTACACCAAAAAGGTTGTAGGTTTGATCCCTGCTCAGGGTGCATACAGGAGGCAACTGACAGATGTTTCTCTCTCACATCGGTGTTTTTCTCTCTCTCAAATCAATAAACATCCTTGGGAAACCAGGGCTTTAATCCACATTGTTTTCATTCTCCCCTTTTCGAATTACGTCTGGTCCCTTAAAAAGTCTGGCTATTGGTAAAGGAGTCATCAGTTCCATGTGTGCTTGGCCATGTGTGTGTCAATGAGCAAGTGAAAGAAGGTACTTTTGAGTCAGGAAGGAAGAAACCAGGTATAGTAGAAAGAGAGCCAGAGACCTGGATTCTTCTGTTTTCTCCACTTACTAGGCCTGTGGCTGGAAGTATTTAAGACCTTTCAAGAGTGACTTAACATATCGGAGTCTCAGCTTCCTTATCTACCAATGCAATCCTATCCATTATAGGCATACTCAAGACACTGAAATAAGATGGTTCTTGTGGGTGTCTAGCATGTTTAGTAATATTTTCCCTTTGCCTAGGAAATGGTAAGTAAGAAGGAAAGATTTTGAGGTATGAGCATTTTCAGGATAAAATAGATGTACTCGAAGTGAAATTAATACCACTGGGTTGAATTATGATGTCCAGATCTGTGCCTTTTCTAAAAAATGAAGTTCTTAGCACAAAAGGGCAGAGCAAGGTGTTCCTCAGCAAATACACGACCACGGACCTCCCACTGCATAACTGAAGCTACTTCCCTACTTTGCTCACTCTTTTACAATTGTTCATTAGGCAGCATTTAACCATGATCATGTACTTATCACAATATTTCACACCATTATTAGTTTAAAAGCGTGTATTCTTTCTTTGGAGTTAAGTGTCAGTTGTTGACACAAAACTGGAGGCAAGAGGAGGGCTGGCAGAAGCTCTCGGCAGGGTTTTGTGCGTTCTGTAACTCTGCATCTGAGATGTGCACCAGGGTGTCTGCAATTAATGTCTCCCTGCAGCTCATTACGGTGCCTTGTACCTACACAGGGCCAGTCCTGGGAGCTAACTCTGCTTTGTTATTTCAGCAAGACTTAGGAGAAAGATGCTCAGAAACTGTAGTCATTCAGCGACGCTTCACTGCTCCTCCATCAGACGTCCCTTTACAAAGCTCTCCGGCCAGCTGCCCAGGGACACCCTCACCGCCACCCCCAACCCCAAACTCCCATATCATAACTTCTAATTGTCTGCCTTTCAAAGCAGTGGGACCCCTGGTGGCCAACACTAGCTGTGCTTTGTTCTTATATTTGGAATTAGCCCAAAGGGTCTGCCATCTTTCAGGATTATCTGTCTCATTTTGTTTACTTCCTCTTATTCTTGGTCCAGATGTGCTTAAGAAAAAACTGGCTGAATGTTCTCCTATATTTGAGACCACCTCAGGATAAATTAGTAAAGGCTACAGACATTTTTCTCTTTGTGCCCTCAAGATGCTGGTCCTTTGAATGGTTATGTCGCTCACAAAATGCTAGTATTTGCTAATTCTAGGTGGTGGATACACACCTGCTTGCTATATTATTCTTTATCCTCTTCTGTTTTTTTTTATCCTCTTTTTAAAAAAAAACAGAATAATTAAAATAAAAAAATTGTGTGAAACAATTCTTGGGGTTTTGCACCGATGTGTCTCTGTTCCTCAGATACGGAGAGGTAGGGGCAGCTACTAGAATTTAAAAAGTTCCTCTTGAGAACATGGATTCTAATTTGTATTTCAAGTTCACCACAAGTATCAATAAAATGATAGAATCTGGCCATGCAATTCTTTCTATGCATGGAACTGGATTTTCCTTCCGAAGTAATCCTTCACCATTAGTGGATGGGCTAAAAACACCAGAATCCAGGAGTTAGCTCACTTCCATCTGGCACGGCCCTGTGAACACTTCAGTTGGCTTGCTTTTTTAATGAAGTGATTTTTAATGAGGCAAGCTGTGAATTTAATAGATACCTTAGAACAGCTTCGTTGTAACTAAGCTTTAAGTAACGAAGCAACTGCCAAATTAGCTACCAAAACCAAGAGAAACATTCAAGCCCGAACAATGGCAGGATCAAGGACTGCTGGACTTCGGTCACCAGGCCTGCCCTCTCAACAGCTGGCACAAAGGAAGTCCACTGGGATGTCGGTGGCCTGCCCGCTCAGCAACCTTACCAGAGGTCGAGGAACTACTTGGCCAACACTAAGGAACACTGCAAGTGCAAGATATCTGAACTGTTGTTATTCTTACCATGGGTCTCTTAGTGGCTCCTTTACCTTGTGATTGTGCACCAGTCATCTGAGCCCACTTATAAGGTGGGGACAACAGGGAGGAGATCATTAGCTTCAGTCTTTACTACCCCGAGAGGAAAGATATGTTGATGGAAGGCAATGCACATCGTATTAGAGAACTCTTTTAAAGGATTAGAGAAATCACCCAATTCTGAAATCTCAACTGTAAATAGTAGACACTTTATGCAAGAGGGCTGGGTGGATATAAGCAAAAGTCAAGGCCTGGAGAAACTGGAGAGTTCATGTCCTACTTAAAGTTATTCAAATTCTTAAAAATGTTAATTCAGTAAAGCACATCTGTGTGCATGAAATACCAGTTTGTGAGGTCTGCTTAATTTTACCAGGGAGGAAGTTGGTGCATAAAGAAATGACTTGTTCCGGTTCTCACTGCAGGTCACGGTAGGGCCAGGCCAGGAACCCAAGGCTCCCTGCGGCCGGCCCAGTGCTGTTTGTACAACAGTTCTAGAATGGCAGCCCCTGTTGTGATGTGAAGCCCTGCTTGGGAAGGTCACTTGCAAAGAGTTCACTCAGCGGGAGGACCTTTGTTCTGCTGCCTGCGAAACAGACACAAGTCCCTTGCATACTCCCCTTCTGGCACTTGACATTTCCTTTGTCCTTCATGCTACAGCTCCTTGCTCTGCTTTGTGAGTCGGCCTTGGCCTTGCCTGGATTGGGTGGCAGAGTGGCCTCAGATAGTTGGATGTGGAAAGGAGGGGCCTAATAAGCCAGGTGGCAGAGCAGGAAGAACCTGGGCCTGCCCACCCTTGAGTCAGGTGGTGGCAGCCTGTGGTGGACTGGGGGGTGGAAAGCGGGAACTCCTAGTGGTCTCAACTAAAACCCTCCCACATTCCATTTCCCAACGCTGGGGTGTGGCCTTGGCTTCAGCTTTGTCCCTCCAAGCACAACACAGAGAGGAGAGACAGAGAGAGGCCTGAATGCAGGGCCAGGACAACCTCTTATTCTCTCTCCCTGAAGGATCTTGACCTAATATCTCCACCATGAACTAATTTCTTCATCTACCAAATGGGTAATAGGTTCTTCCCTCCCCAAGACTGTCACGAAGTGTTTTCTTGCACAATGCTTGGATTCCTAAAAGCTTGACAAATACTATCTGGGCCTGAATCTTCCCAATCTGCCCTGCTTCGCCCCACCCCCAGCCACACTTCTCTAAGTCAGGCAGCTTTTCCCTGCCACGCCCTGCAGTGCATATGCTGTCCTGCTGGGTCAGTGCAGACAGGGCTCCTGCCACCCACTGTTCTTAAACACTGGGTTGAAGACTGATGATGAGGTGGGAGACAGGATTGGCCAGAATCACCACATTTGCTGTGCTGCTCAAAGAAGTGTGGCTGGTTTGTATTACATAAAAGCCCTTGTCTAACCAAGTCTATCTTAAACTTTAAGGGCAAAGGGTCAGTGTTTTGATTTGCAACCATAGGCCAAGAATAAGATATATGGCCTGCACTTGGGGGAGGTTCTCCATCCATTTATTTAATGAACAGGAGCTTCTTGATCACCTACCACATGCTGTGGTTACCGTCTAGCCACCTTACTCACTGGGCTGCACTCATGAGTTGGAGTGAAGAGGAGAGCGTGCCTGTTTTCCTTCGAGGAATGGAATAATGGGGGGTCCACCCACCTGGGAAGCTCCTTGAATCAGTTTATATCTCCAATGGTGTCATCCCCTAGTACCCCAAAGGTACAAAGGCTTGCTGATAAAAATGAATACTCTGAAACCAAAAGCTCACATTTTTACTTAAATGAATATATACTGAAACCAAATCAAACCCACTACAGTAAGAGTTGGGCAATGTCCCCACCTAAGTCTGATACACACATGTTAGGAGGGTCTAAGTGAGGTCTCAAATCTATGAAATAGCAAGTCCATGTCACAGAGTGGATTCCCCACAGCAGGGCCATGCTCCCTGCTGTGTTGCTGGAGATTACACCCAACGTAGGGCACACTTTAGGACCATCTTCCTCCAGTGACTTACAAAAAAATCATAAATAAAAAGTTGGAAAAAATCCCTGATCCTCATCTCCCTAGCTTTACATCCCATAATTCTGAGTAACTGACATGTGGGCAAACACTCTCCATTTCAATTCAGCTAAACCTCTGATTCACAAGGAACAGCTTTTACATGGTTCATACGATTCTTATCAGTTAGCTGGGTGTGTGTAAATGAAATAGAAATATGAAAGCCTAATCACTCCCTCTGTGAAAAATCACCATGTCTCCCTGATTGGAAGAGGAGCAGACCCTGCGGAGCCTTTCCTGCAGATTTCCCCCATTTCCTGGCTGTTCCATTTCCATCGGGACACTGTGGAGCTGGTCTATTACTTCATGAGTTTCCCAGGCAAGGCTGGGTGTTACCGATACATGTCCTAGGAAAGCCAGTGGCAGATACTCCCATCATCAGAAACTGATGTCGCAAGCATGCAATATGTACATAGTGAGATGCACTTCCTTGGGAAACTGCTCAGTCAGATGTGCAATCCCAGCCACAGGCTGGAGGCAAGGTGCACAGTTTGTGAAACAAGCATGGTATTTTTATTGGTTTGCTCTATTTTGCCCTTATAAAAGAATGGCATCAAAGTTCAACTTAAAGAGAAATGAGGAAAACTAAAAATAAGCAGGAAGGAGGCCATAAAACTACTCAGGCTGGTCATTCAGGGAATCCTTTTATGGTTAGTGAATGTCTGTGGACTGCATTCTACCAGGTCATTATGCTTGGGGCTAATTCATCTCACAAATTGCTATATCATCAACAAAAAATATGTAGCCTTCTTGAGAGAAGTGCAAGCTATGTAGGTAGGAAACACATTGTGTTATGTCTGCTCTTCCTTCTTGCTATGTACAGTCTGAATGTTTTTCCTTCCGAGCTTTACCTGACTGGACACAGACCTTATGAGACTTACATTAGCTGGACTGTAGAGGAAATTTACCCATGGCAGATGATCATGATGGACCTCTTGGGTTGAAACCAGTTCTTGTTATACTGGCTTACTTAGCAATAAGAAAATATTTAGGGTATAAAATTGGCAATGAACTTACCAAAAGAGACTAAAAGATGTAGTCTGGCCATTAAGGAGGCAAGTAGCCACACACACATACACACAATCAACTTATCAAGGTTGAGGTATCAACTTTGTTCCATGCTACATATCATTTTAAGAGTGCATTTATTTTTTTTGCCAAGAACTTTTTAGCCTTGGACCTTTAGCTATGTAGCCTCACAGAGACCAAAAATATCAGGATGAACTCCTAGCTCAACATCCTTCATACTGCAGCTCAGAGAAACTGAGCTACGTCACACAGGTGGTCAGTGGTAAAGTGGGGAGGTGATGCTCAGTTTGGAGGTGCTAATAAAAACCAGCCTACTGGTTGGCCATTATGAATAGAAACTCACCCTTTTGTAGAGAGGGGATAGAAAGACTTTATGTAAAAGCCCATGGGCCCTAGCTCTGGGTTCCTGACCTGTTAAAAATGTGCTGGCTACAGAGAGTGAGAGAAAGGAAGTGAAGGGGAAGTGTCTTTGGAACAGTATTGCTAAGGAGGATAAAGGACTATGTTGAATGAAGGACTGAGTTTACTGAAGAGTAGGAGCCCAAGGTGTTAAAGTAATTCTGACCAATGCTAATGTTTGGGTGCTGACAAATAACATTTATAAATGACTTTTTCAACTGCTTCCTCTAGCAACAGGGGCTGTTATTACCATATTGATTTTAAAATTAAATGTTATGGAATTTTCTTGCTTTAATGAGAAGGCAGATCCAACTGGTAAATAAAGTAATGATTAAAGCAATTAAAAGAGTGAACACGAGAACCAAAGTAATAACACCTATAATGTTTAACCCAAATTGGCAGGTTTTGATGATTTACTAAAAAGATTCATGTTTATCTGGAGGTAAATGTATTGAGAAGCAATGCTCACTATAAATAAACCCTCCCTTGGTACGGGGAAGAGTCAATTAGTAATGTCATCTGTTTAAATATCTCCCTGCACCTGGTTCTCATTTGTCCTCTAGCTGAGAAACCAAAGACAACCTCGTTTTATTGCTTGTGGTCAAACAGCCAGTTCATTTCGCCATGGGATGATCAAACGACCAGCCTCCCCCGGCTTGGGAAGGTTTGCCTTTCACTTTCAACTTGTTCAATCATCATTAACTCTGAAAAACGTCACATTCCATTTGTGCAATGAAAATTTCACCACTGGCGACCGTTTGGGTGAAGCTTTTGCAGGCGCAGCCCTAAATCTTGCAGAGTACCTCACACACTCTCAGGGTCATTTGCCTTGTTTCCTCGCTTAATGACAGTCGCCTAAGACCTTGGAGTCTGTCTGTGGCCTGACATGGGTAACTCTGAAGAAACATCTGTGCGGGGCTGTGTTTCCCTCTCTGAGAGGCAATGGGTTCACTGGGTGACACGACAGGGGTGTAATCTGAGAAAAACTAAGATGTGTGCATATGCACCTTTGCTATATGTTACCCACACAGACACGGGGATTTTCCCCAAGCCAAAGTCAGTAGCTCTTTGACTGGGGAGATACTAGTAAAGAAGACTGCTGGATGCAGCCCCTTTAAAGCAGGATTTTCTCACTCGAATAAGCTGCCATGTCACCTTGGGGAAGTTCCAGAAAGTTTCTAGAAAGGAAAAATAGGCTTCTTTTGAACTGTTGCCATTGGGCTTGAGAAATCTTCATCTCCTTTGTTTGTTATTTAATTATATTTCCCCCTCTGCAAGAAATTCTGACATGGAAATCCCAGTGCATGTGGCAGAGGGCCAAATCCCTGATGGGCACTCCATAAATATGAATCTCTGAAAGTGGCTGTCAAGCAACAAGATGGCTAAATTAAGAGGTCACTTGATCCAGAGTCTTAAAAAAAAGCATAGAGTTTATTGGGGAAGTCAAATAAATTTGTGCCATTTGGCAAGCAAGTCATAGCTAAAACAGGCTTCAGTTACAGGTCCTGATTAAAATTTCAAGGTCAAATCCAAGAGAATATATATATACACACACACAGAGTTCTCCAGAGCCTTAAGTGCTGAGGCGCTAACACGCTGTTTTAGATAGTCTCCCAGCAGGGCTTCATGATTTCCAGCTTTAGTTTAATGCCAAAGTTTCGCTGGGTCAGCTGTTGAAATGAGGAGGAAGTTACCAGCAGGTCTGGATTATAGGCACAGTGTCTTGGGTCTCTTTCATAAAGTATAATAATACTTATTATTGCCAAGATACAATTTTTAATTGAGTAGTAGAAATTGAGGATGGTAAAGGGGGCAAAAAATAGTCCAATGACATCTTTCAATTCCCCAGCTAATTCAAGACCAATTTTTGGTCTAAAGAAGAATAACATGGCTCCTAAAACATAAAAGAGAATGTCCTGCCATCTTAATGACTGGTTGACAACGCCACATTTTAAGAAAAGAGATTCTACTATTAGGTTATTTGTTGAGAAAAACCTGTGCATAACCTCCTAGGAGAGATCTTCTTTTACACTCAAGCACTTGCATATGCACCCAGTATTCTTCTAAGTGCTTTATAAACAAGAACGCATTCATCCTGATAGTGCTTCCAAGAGGGAAGATAATTCACTAAGGTCACAGAACTATTCAAACCACTATGCAGCCGTATTTTTTCATAAGACCTCTCAGAACATGCCCACTGACCTTCTGCTTCAAGGTGGGCAGATGGAGCGCAAAGAGAAAAGTGATCTCTACTTGCTCCATGACACCAGGATAGAAAAATGGAGATCAAGTCTCTAAAGTTCCCCTTCTCCTCACACTAATTTCTTCTCATGTCTCTACCTCATGGAGGTCAACTTTCTACTCTGGCACCTGCATAAGCTAGTGAGCTCTCTCTGTCACTGTTCCGCATGCACAGGTACATGAAGGTACACCCACACTCTCACACAGAGGTATTACCATGCTTCAGTGAAGCTGCACAGGGTTTGTGATCTGGTCATAAAAGCAGACATCATTTGCTTATTAGAGCTAAGTTTGCAGGACATGCCCCAATTACTGACCTCCACTAACGGCCTGGGTTTGCGCTCGACTGCAAACCTGAAGTGGCAGAGTTCACAGTAGCTGGTGTTTGAGGACGACAGCCAGTGCTCCAGGCAGCTCCGATGAATTGTCCCCAGGGTCCCTGTACATTCACATGGAGAGAGCAAGTCCTCTTGGCTGCTGCCCTCATGGCAGATCCTGCACATTGGCCGGTCATTGAAGGGGCTGCAAGAGAAGGAGGGGCACTTGCTGGTCACTGCGCTAGAAACCACTGCCATGGGGATGGCCCTGTGGCTCTGTGTCCTTCAGACCCTCCCCAGTGGCAGCTGCTCAGGAAAGACGCCTGCTTTAAAACCCTAGATCTACACTTGTACTTGGCAATGGGAGCCAGTGTCACAGTCCTTGCACATCCACTTTTGCCAATACAAAGACACAGGGAGTGGCCCAGGGCCAAAAGCAAGTGAAAACAGTCAGCATGTTATTTTTGTCTTGGGTACAGACGTAATTCAGGCAAACCACCAACTAAAAAATAAAAATCACCCTTTGCTATTAAGAACAGAAATTGTTTTGAAATGACACCAATTGTAATTTCTAGACAAATTGTGTTTTTCTAACCTGGCCACTTTTCAATCCCCAGAGGTTCCTTTCATTTCTCCTTTGAATAGGGTGGGAGATGAAAAGAGGGAAGTTAACTGGCCGCCAACCCTGGAACCGCCAAGCAGAAGTGGTGTCCGAGCCACAGCACAAACTGAGTAGCAGGTCAGTCCTTTGAACTTTCCTAGGATGCTCTCTGGGATGCTAAGGACACTACCCTGAAAATGAGTGATGAGTGTTTTACTGACGAGGCCTCCATCTACAGCTCTGCGTGTTTTGTGAAGGCACCCGGTAGTGTGGTTCATGTGGCATGCTCTGGAGTCCACCTGTCTGGGCTTGAACACCAGCTCTGCTGCTTACCAGCTGGCTAGCTTTGGACAAGTTAACATCATCTCTCTGTACTTTAGTTTCCTCATCTCTAAATGGGTACAAGGAATGGTGCCTTTCTCATGTGGTGATCGTGAGCACGAGAAAAGATAGTCCAGATTAGAAGCTTCAGCTATGTGTATGTATGTAGTAAATGCCAAGTTAATGCTGACTGTTTTCACTCGTAGAAAAATTCAGGTCAGGGAGAACAAGTAACATGGCCATAAATCAGTGGTCAATGGAAGGGTCAAATGAAGATGACCTCACTTCTCAGTGGACAGTGTGTCCTGTGAGAGGACCAGCCCTTTCTGTTCCACGTGTTCTTGTCTTGCTCGAGCTCTCCTTTATTGGGCATTAGATTTTAAAATAGTCACCATTGTAGTGCCAACTCAAGGACCAATCTCTTTACTTCCCCTCTCCTGCCCCTCCCAGTCCCCCAAAGATGACAGTGACCCATGCTCATGCCCACCCCTCTCTGATGCCATCTTTGGTCCAAATGGAAACACAGCTGTCTCCCATTACCTCTCTGGAGATGACCCTGAGAATGAGTGAAGCCTAAAAGGGGATTCAAAGAGAAAAGGAAAGGACCTCCTTTCACTTGCCCAAAGACCCATCCATGCTCAGGGGCAGGAAAAGAAAGTTTAAAGACTTGACACTTTTCTCTCATTCCTGGCCTCCTTCATTCACACTGAGCCACTTGCATGTAAAATTTTAAAACCTTCCAGTTTACATTACTATGTGGTAGGAGAACACGTAAAAATGTCACATGCGCATGAGCTCAGTGGCTCACAAGTTGAAGTCATTTTAGCTCTGTGGCCTGTTCTTCCTGATCAGCTGACGTGGTTGATGGCTACAAGGGTGACAGGTGCACATCAGTATCTGTCTCAGTTCACAGATGAGCAGTGATACTCACTGCCTCATGGTACTCTGAGTCCTAGCCAATTGTTAGAAGCTTTTCAAGAGATGGGGAAATATATTGGCTTGTCCCCCCCATTTCTCCCCTTTGTGCTAGCAGCCCAAATTGAAAGTATGGGGACAATGTGCATGGGTGTGTGAATCCATGTGTGGCAGACATCGTGTCTGGGCTGGGGCAACAGAAGATGTGGCAGTACCCCCAGCAGTCCCGCTGCAGGCACATGTTCCAGTCTGTGAACCTGCATCTGCACTGGATGGGTTGGCTACTGTTCAGACCAAAGTCAGCGGTCAAGGTGTGAGTGACTGACCCAGATTTTGGGGTCAGAAGTGTCAGCGCTGATATCAGGAGGCAAGTCTGGTGCTGATATACATGTTATGTTCACAAGTCAAAGTCCCACTTACTCATTTTGAAAGAAAGCTGGAGAAGCCAAGGTGTACTTATTGGCCATGTAGACTGTAGCTGTCAATCTTCCACTGGGCAGCAACAACACAAGAAGAGATATCCAGGGACAAAGTGCTGCCCCGGATAAGCCATCTCTGGGCTGTTAAAAGCCTTTAGCTTTGCTTTGGTTCATCACTCAGGGGAGACAAGCTGTGGGGGTTTTAACAACAGTATACTTCATAGGGCGGGGTGTGTATGAGGGATTGCGGGTGGGGGCCCATGAGGAGCAGGGGAGGGTGCAATGGAAGAAGCGGACAAGTGGGGATGTGCCGGAGAAGAGACTTGCCCAGGAAGTGGTCCTGGCCAGTGCTCCTATCAGGTAGTGCCGATTGGCTATCACTTCAAAAGTTTTGCCCACAAATCTATTCACTTTGGTTTAGTCATGTGAAATCAGGTGCCTCCTTCATTCTAACAAAGGATTACCTCTGTTAGTACTTGGAGACAGTGAGTGTAATTACCATGACAATGTCAAAATAAATATGAAGCAAGGGACCCTGTGTCTTGTGGGATCCTTCCCTGCCTGGCTCTCTGTAAGTGTGACTTTAAGGGGAAAAGCAGACGTGAATTTTAGCTTTATACCCTATTGCTACAGAAGCAGAACTTGTGTAGTTTTTTTCTCCCCCAGTACCTCCTCTCACCTGACGTGAAGATCTGAGCACTAACTACATTCCCTTTAGCATTTTCCATCTGACAAAGCCCTTTGGATCAATTATGCATTCATTTATTTTCATTTTAATTGTGGCACTACCTCTGGGTGGCGAGAGTCCGCACTACTGTTGACAGCAGCTGCCCGTCCTTGGCTGAAACTTGCATGACATACTGTGGCTGCCCATTCACTAGGCTGCCACAGTCTTCCACAGTCTTCACCACAGGCACAGCCGAGCTGGTGCAGTCTGGCAGCACTTCGGGCAGGTGACTGCAGCGGCTGGTTGTCATGGTAACAGACAGCAATTACTCTGCTAATGGCTTCCACATTCACACAGGATTTCCATCTAAGAGAGATCAGAAAAACAGTTTACTTGGTCAGGATGGTTAATAGGAAATGGAGAATTACAGGCTACCGACATCATCATGTCATTATTTAATATAAATAACAGGGGCAGCCTAGACCCAGCCCACTATCTTGTTACCATTTAACATGCACGCGCACATACACAGGACCCACGGGAAACAGCGGACGTGGTTATGAACAAGACAGCAAAGATGTCAGTGTACATAAACATTTAGGGTCCCTGCTCTGGGACAGGGGAGGGAATATGGCTCTAAAGCCAGATCTGGAGAGAAGATAAGTGGTTCTCCCGCTCTGCACCAGAGAAGCCATAAGTCTTTGCTGACACTCTCTAAAAGTCGCTAGAGTCATTATTACCCATCGCAACTATTTTTTCTTGTAAGCAATTTATTCTCCATGCAGCTTCATTCTGAGATACTAAGATTAAAAAAAAAAGTCTGACCAAGCAGCACCTTGTAGGGCAATATTTGCCAAACACGAATCATTCATTTAATAATATACCACCACTCTGACTTTTGCCGTATCTATGTTCATAATACAATTATCTACATATGTCGTGAAAGTGAACTTCCTTTAAATCCTTGACCTATGTTAGCCTGAAGTAAAGTTATTCGTGAGATGACGAGTTGGATGATGCTGTTATAGTTTCCCTAATGGACATAACAATAAATACACTAGTATTGAGTTCTGTTTCTATACTGCCCCAAATCCATGGACACCGCATCATCGTTAGGGAACGTGTAGGAGAAAAGAAGGAACTGATGAATGAGATCTCTGCTGCCTATTAAAAATAATCCATTCCTAATAACAGCCTTAACCTCCCGACACATAGTCTATCATGCAGACTGCTAGGAATTCCGTTTCTGATCTGTGTGGTATGGGCTTGAATTTGACCTCAAATTCAAAGCAGTCAGGCCTACTGGGGTGAGGAACCCCAGTACATTCAATACTAAGTCTACAAGTGATGTGTAAGAAATAGAGGGCTTTATAGAAACTTGCGGGAAGAATTATTTATGTCTAAAGGTGAAATGACACAGTTTCACAGTCCATACAGGCCATTTCTGCCCAGTCTGCTCACTGCAAGATCCTGAGCATGACATGGCCTAGGTAGAGGCAAGATTGATTGACAGACTGAGTTCACGGTCAGTACCAGTCTGGATGGTCAAGGCTCCAAGTCTAAGTATTGGGTTGGTCAAAAAGTTCGTTTGGTTTTTTTCTGTAAGATGGCTCTAGTAGCACTTAGTTGTCTTTCACTTCATGCAAGATAATTTTGTTAGATTGTATTGTGACAGCTGTGCATTTGAAAAAAAACAACAAAATTGGTGAATTTTTGTGTAGCCATTTTTATATTGAAGATGGAAGAAAATATGCAACATTTTCAGCATATTAGGCTTTATTATTTCAAGAAAAGTACAAATGCAACTGAAATGCAAAAAAAGATCTGTGCAGTGTATGGAGAAGGTGCTGTGACTGATCGAACGTGTCAAAAGTGGTTCGTGAAATTTCGTGCTGGACATTTCTCAGTGGACGATGCTCTACAGTCAAGTAGACCCATTGAAGTTGATAGGGATAAAATTGAGACATTAATTGAGAACAATCAATGTTATACCACGCAGGAGCTAGCTGACATACTCAAAATATCCAAATCAATAAAGTTATTGGTGAAAATGAAATGCATGCCTTTTATTTTATGGAAAAAAACGAAACAAACTTTCTGGCCAACCCAAGAAATCCTTCCCCAACCTGAAGTGGGTTTTTGGCATTCCTCAAAGGCTTGCTGCTCCCAGATATTTGTCTCTACTTGTTATACTTTACTTGACTCCTGCAGGTCTGGAAAACAGGACCTTTCCAATTTCCAAAACAATGTGCATCAACTGGACGGACATTCATAGGATGAGAATGCAGTGTTTGTAGTTTAACTGAGCTGACACTGTCCCTTCCAACAAGCACATGTTAAGCGGGCCTGTCCACCAGAGACAACTGAATGGGAATGGGGTCCCTTCCTTGTTGCTGAGGTGGCTGGCTCAGCATGCTCCCTTTTCTGTGCTCCTTGGCTACCATGTGAGCTCTCAGGGTCTGTGTTCTGGCCTCTCCCAGGAGCCTTTAGGAACCTTGCAGTGGGGAGAGGCCTGACATGGGGGCTGAGGCAGGGCTGCCCCTTCCATGCCATTGTCACGACTCTGTTGGGCTTCTCAACCACCAGCTACTGAGCATTCCAGGAACACAATCAGATAATCAACTACTACAGTTTTGCTTTGTAGGTAGGAGTTGTTGCTTTTTTTTTTTTTTTTACATTGCAAGAGCAAGAGGCATATGTTATGGAAACTACAGAAAAGCACAAACAAAACAATAAAACTAACTCATAATCCCACTATTCAGACAATCACAGTAAATTTTTGGGGTGGCTGTCTTTTTAATTTTTGGCAGAATTGGTGGGTAGAGTTGATTTGCAGCTGGAACTAGACAGCTTCTTCTTCTTCTTCTTTTTTTTTTAAACTTAGTTATGGTAGCTCTCAGGCCACAGAAAAAAGGATGTTCAAAGACTGTCTTTCCAAAACTGTGTCTAATCCCCCTCCTGGCTTGCCCTTATAAAACCCCATTGACATGATTTTACATTCTCATAATGCCTCACAGTCACAGAGCATAACTTCCTGGCACAGCTCTCTTGCTTCACAAGGCAGCCATAGATTAAGAGCCAGGGGTGTCTTGGCAGGAAAAGCAGACACAGTGACCTTCTTGCTGCATGGAATCATTATGTCTGGTTGCACTTTGAGAGTCTATTTTTGGGTTTTGCATAATTCCAACCCAGAGGGCCAAACGCTCCCTCCCCACACTTGGTGGAATTGGAAGAAGGGGGAGAAGGGACACACAGAGAGAGAAACTAAGACCAGGAGTGTCCGTAGTTAGGCTGCCCTGATTAGTGAAGGGACTGTCACTCAGATGCATAACGGCTTCAAGTTCATTTACTTATAACGTGGACTAAGTCCTTATCAAAGGAAGTAGTTCTAAATGTAGAACCTAAATTTATAGTAAAATGTCTTTAAAACAATTCTAGAAGTAGAGTTTCCTTTAATCTTATTTTATATCTGTAATTTCACTTCTGGATGGTATATTTCAGTTGACTTCTCTTCTCAAAGTCAAAGGGGACATTATCAGCCATCTGATCAGTTTATTCCATTCACAACAGGTGCCAGGCACTGAGCTGGGTATAAAGGAACATAAGGCTCCTCTACTTTGCCCTGTCCTGCAAGCAAGCCCTGCCTCTTTCCCTTGTGCATCTCTGCAGAGCCCTGAACCCAACTTAGGACCTGACTGAAATGGGACTCTAGCCCAGCACTCGCTGGAGGACATACCAGCATATCCATTGATCACCACACATCAGAATTACCTTGGGATATTAAGACTGGCATAGTGAGTCCCCACACTTCTAAAAAAGCCATGTCTTGAGTTGCAAACAGAGCAGGAGGAATCACACAGAGCATGGGTAACTTTGATCATGGTGGGAAGGTCTGAGTTGGTTCCAACCCCAGAAGAGTAAATCTAATCACATACTCAGGTGGAGGAGCCGGAGGGGAGCACACTCTCTCTAACCTCAGTCAAAAGGAAACCCAGAGGCCTTGATCCAAACACGGGCGGGAGTGGGCTTTGCAGGCTGCATGTACCAATTGGTACGAATATTGCACCTGGGGCAGTGACAAATGGCCCACTGCATTTTCCTGTCTCATTCAGAGCCACCTGGGAAAACAGCAGGCTATTGCTGTGGATGCTAAAAAGAGCTGAGCTGTGGGTTTGTAGCCTAGCACTGGTCTCTCACTGATCTTTCTGCAAAAATTTCAGCACCATTTGACCACTTTCTTATGAATACTGCTGCTCTTGTGAGAAAATCGCTGTCCCAAGAATTGTGCTCTCTGGGATTTCTCAGGACAAAAGCATGCTGGGAGGGAGTGATGTCTGTATAAACTTGAAACCTCAGATTGCACTGATAGGATAGATCCTTTGTTGGCCAGGCTTTATACCTTGTGCAATTTCTTACTCAGGATGAGAATAAAACATAATTTGGCACTGGCCAAATTCAGCAGCACACAGCGAGGACAGATAGATGAGAGGGAGACATTAAAAAAGGAGGAAAGGTGCCCTGGCCGGGTGGCCCAGGTGGTGGGAGCAGCGTCTCAAACACCAAAGTGCTGTGGGTTTGATCCCCAGTCAGGGCACATACCTAGGCTGCAGATTTGATCCTCCGTCAGGGCACGTACAGGAGGCAACCGATCGATATTTCTCTTTCATATCGATGTTTCTCTCTCTCCCCTCCTCTCTGCCCAAAGTCAGTAAACATATCCTAGGGTGAGGATTGAATAAAGAGAAGGAGGGAGGGCTCAATAAATGAAAGCCTGGTGGGCAATTATTTAGACAAAAAGGACTGTCTGTTAAACTGAGATCCCTTTAAAGGACGAAGTACAGGTTTTCCCAAAGCAAGGACCCAACCAGGCCGCAGATAATTGTTGCGTTTCTGAACAGGCTGCCATTGGTAAGTGATTTCCATGGGAACACGTCTGGCATCATGAGGATGTGTCCAGAGGACAAGGGGGAAGGGAAGGGAAGGGAAGCGAGCTGTGTTCAACTGTGCAGCTCTTTTGCCTCAGCAGCCCCTGGCACCTCCATAAGGATCATGGGGTTATGAGAACAAGCCCTGTTCTTAAAAGCAGGACACCCGGGCCTGCACCCTGGCTCATTGTTCATGAGGGTGAATCACTTGGTCTGAGACTTTGCTGAGATTTCTTCCACATTTGAAATTAGGGTACTAAGACTTCCTGAGTCACCTCATCCAGTTGTTTGTGAGACCTAAAATAGTATAATACACGTGAACGTGCTTGGTACAGGAAATTGGGACAAGCCCTGCACAGGGAAGGCTGCGTTTTATTACCACATTAGGTCTAATTCCTGCGCTTCTTCTGGCCTGGGCTGCATCTCATTTCTGAGGCCCCACGGCTGGCTGGCTTCTACCACACTGCACTTTTTGGGTCTTGCCTGAGCTCTGTTGTGGTGCCACTCGATCTCTCTTAGAGGGGGAGCACAAAGGGAGTCTCTTCCTTGCATACCCACCTCTCCTTAATCCTGTCTCCTTCATATTCCTGTGCACATGCTTTATCCTCTCATGAAACTGTTTAGTCAAGCCCTGGCTGGTGTGGCTCAGTGGGTTGGGTGTTGTCTCATAAATTGAAAGGTCGCTGGTTCGATTCCCAGTCAGAGCACATGCTTGGGTTGCAGGGCCAGGTCCCCAGTTAGGGGTGCAAGAGGTAACCAAACTGTGTTCCTCTTGTTCTTTCTCTCCCTCCCTTCCCCTCTCTCTAAAAATAGATTAAAAAAGAAAAAAAGAAAATGTTTAGTAAAGATATATTATGATAAAAATCTACTATTAAGTTTGAGATACTTGGGTCAGTTATTACAGCAGGTGCCATGATCTTGCTAATCTAGCATGTTATCAATACACTAGAAAGTAAAACACAAGCCCCCCCACCCCCCACCCCAATGCCTTTTCGGGCCTACTTCTATCAGAACTGTATTTTTAGTGCCAAGTCATCTTTAACCTCTTAGATGTAGGATAAGAAGGCTGGCACCTCTGTTGGATATAAAAATTACCTACAGGGTTTAAAGCTGAGCATAACGGTGTGTGTGTGCCGGCGGGCACTAACGTGGTCACGTGGGCTGCCTGGGCAGTGGCCTGAGCAGGTCCACGCTTGGAGGGGCAGTCTGGAGCAAGACTGTACTCCCAAATTCAACTCTAATGCCAATTCCAAAGACTTTAAGAAGTGGGCTCCTCGGGTTCCAATATGTCCTGGAGGGATCCTGTGTTACCTCCACATCCAGAGTTGATCAACAAAGCAAATCAAAGGAGAGAATTGGTTTATTCACTTTTGTCCATTCACAAAAATATTTTTTAGGGACTTACTAGGTTTTCCTGGGAACTTTCTGGGGGTACAGAGTCCAGCCATTTGAAGTCCTGCTTTACATCTCCCAAATACGGGCCACCAAACAGCCTGGAGCATTCCCCAGACCCTTCCCAGGCTGCAGAGGTGAGGACACAGCTCTAGCAATCACCCCATGCAAATTCAGGGAAAGCTACCAGATGCCTTAAATTTGGGGGATGAAACTGCCCAGCCATGGAAGGGCCAGATTTCCTGCTGCTCTCACCAAGGTGCACATTGTTAACACTGGCCCAGGATTCAGAAGCCCAACCTTAGTTTTACATGAGCAAAGCTGCTTCCAAAAGGATCTCTAAAATATCCCTAGCCTTCTTCGAGGATCTGCATACTCAGGGAGCAAGGCCTCCTCTAATGAGACCAATGAATGGGTGGTACAAGTTGGTTGGTGATTGACATGGAAAGTATAGCAATAATGGTCTGTCCAGGAAATTTCCCCTGAGTTAGGTTTTCAGACTTCGGATTCGAAGAAGCCCCTGAGGATAGGAACGCTCTTTGACCGAATATTTCCCTGGCTTTTCAGGCATGTTGTAACCGGACAGTGTGCTGCATGGCTGATGAAACGACTCGAGTGTCCTGAGTGTTGAGAGAAAACGAAGGCGGGCAGGGACTCACACAGTGACCTTGCTTCCCAATGAAAATGGAGCAAATGACTAATTCCAAAACCATTAACATATAAAAGTGGCATATTTCTTCTGAGAACAGGGCACAAAAGCTCTCCAAGGAGATTGCTGGGACATGATTACCAGCAACATTTAAGTTTTCAAAAACACGCCAAGGAGGCTATTCACTAAGAATGTGTAGCAGCAGAGTAGCTGCTTCATTAAACTTAAATAGCTGTGGCAGGGCTGTGCTTACAGACCCACGCTACCAAATTATACATTTCTTTTCTGGATGCTTCACTGACCTCATTATGTACAGCAGAGAATTTGTCGTTCCACATAGAGTGACCATCAGGTCTTTATGAACATGTCCATCAGGTACTTGATGAGTCTGCAAGTGAAACACTGGCTGGCCCAGTGAATTAAAAAAAAACAAAACTTTTCATTGTCTCACTTGTCTCTGCCATGTGCTCATTTTCGTACAGAGCAGAATAAGCAGGTGAAATGCCTACTTCCGAACGTGAAGGAGGTTTTGATCTGGGGTAAATGGCGTTTTCTTGAGGAATGTGTAAACACCAAGGATGAACCAGGGGGAGAAAAATGTCCAGACCAGCAGAAGGCAAGTGGATCTGGAGAGAGTTACAATAACACACTCCTTATGTACCGTGCGAAATGAATCTAGAGATATTTATCATTTCCCATCCAGGTCGTTAATTCTGATTTTCAGTCACAGAAGTACCAGATTAATCTTTTTTCATTTAAAATTACGGTATTTTCTTTTCAGCCAGGTAAAATCCTCTAGTTCTGCTGAAGGCGAATCAAGTAATAATTATCATATTTATACATATTTTCCCCCCTCGAGCAGTACTCATAAAATTAATTCAGATTTTGGAAGCTATCCACTTTTTCATTTAATTTTAATTATATAGATGAAAATGGCAATTAAAAATACCACAACAACCCCGCGTGTTCAAAGAGAAGCAGTAGCTGAATTACACTTGTAAATAACAACCGGCTCCTGTGCCCAGAGCCCCGCTGAGCCCAGGGAGCAGGTGGGGGAGCAGAGTTGCTCGGATGAGTTCTGGGAGCTTGGGCACATCAGAAAAGTTAACAGTTAAGTTTTGAAAAACAGAGGAGAGCCGGCAAAGTAGAATGACATGTTCATGGGACATTACTCAGAGATGAGACATAAAAGTGTATTCTTCAAATGATATTCAGTGTGTCCAGTGCCAATAGCTACCTGTCCAGCATAAGGAAAGGTATGAAGCTATGGCATGTTGACCAGGATATCTAATAATCCAGGAGGAAAACACTGTAGCTGCACATGAGTGCAGAGCATGCTCTAAGAAAGAGAAGTTCCCAATCTGTCTTGGGGCTCATACACATTTTCTACTAGCATGTCAGTGAATGTCCCTCAGTAAAGAAGTTGATTTGGCATTCAGTCCAAGTTGTGTCTCGCCCTCCTCTGCACAAACAACCCAGCACCAGCGGTACAGATGTGCTAATTCTTAATCCCAGCCTTGCACTGTATCCTGGAATAAAGCCAGCTGCTGCCTGATTTTAAACCAGGGTTCCCTGGGGCTTTCCCCATCTGTATCTCACCAAGACCATTAGTTAGGAGGTTGCAGTCTTGCCAACTCACAGGGCAGGGTCCCAGCTCTGCCTTCTCTGAGGCTGGGGTGAGGGGACCCCTCTGCAAGTGCTTTCAGGCCTGTGAGGTCCCGAGAGACAGTTGGCTGCGTCACCCTTTATATACTTGCAAAGATAACCAAAGCTACTCAGCTTGCCAAGGAATAGTAAGGCAATGCAGAGCAAAGACTAAAGTCTTTAGTCTAGGATTTTGCTTTTCAGTCTGTCTTTGACATTCCAGACTGGCTCCCCTCCTCCTATGTTTTGATTACTAAAATCCACCAAACTTCGCATTCCTTCACACGTGGTCTAGAGGCCTGTCAGTTTTTGGGTGCTTCTGCACTGCCTTTTTACCTATTTGTCTGGGGATTCACGGGTCCCCTGGGAGCCTTTCAGGGAGAGGGGACACAGTCCTTGTTTTAGATCACGGAGTGCTGGCTTTGAACTGCCACATGGAGCTTATTAATGGAACGGAGTTACCTGGCACTAAGCCTGGGTTTCCTCTCGGCACTGAGGCCCTGTGGCAGGTGTGTGCCTGGCACCGGAGGGCACCTGGTAACCGGCAGTGCTTAAGACCGCAGAGAAGCAGCGTCACCTCTCAACAGCCAGGGGCCAGGTGGGGGAAGACAGGGCCCTTCCGGGTCCTGCTTTTAGGTCCCCTCACCCAGCCCATCCCTCTGCAGTCCTCCTCACTACCCTCCCACCTTCCCAGGCCAACATCTTGTGGGGACAGAACCACTCACATCTGCTGTGGCAGACTTATGAGAACATAGGTAAAAAGCACAGACACGCATGCCTGCACTGCACCGCCTCCCACCCCCCCACCAGAATTACTTTACTCTGTCTCCTGCATGTACACACACTATAGATTCTATTTATTGGTTTCCTAAAATGTGTCCAGTCTTTTAAATCATCAAGATACAAACAAGCACAGGAAAATCATAACACTTAGCCAAGAATTGAGTTACCTGAGATCACTTTATCACTAACCTCTTCACAGTTATATATCCTGGATTCTTGAGGACCAGGAAATCGGTGGCAAGAGGCCTTTTTCTTACTTTCTACTTACCTCAGTACAAAGCACCTGCTCAATGCAAAGTACCTACTGACCCCTTCAAAAATTCCACTGAGATGTTATTTTTTTCTAACCAGAGCACATCCCCCACCTCTTGCTCTTGCTCCTTTGGCTGACTGTCCCAGCTCACCGGCATCTTGACTTTGGCAATCATCAGTCTTACATAGCCCCCAGCTGTGGGAGTGTCAGCTCTACTGAACTTTTTCAGTATAAGGAAAAAGCGTACTCTCTCCACAGTCCTCGAGGGACCTGAGTGTCCAACGCCTGTTAGAAATGCCCCAGTGTGGAAGGAGACTTGACTTGGGGTGTGAGCACACAATACAATATACAGATGATGTGTTATAGAATTGCGCACCTGAAACCTATATAATTTTATTAACCACTGTCACCCCAATAAATTCAATATGAAATAAAAAAGAGAGGGCTGTCTTGCCCCCGGAACTTTCTCTTAAGCTCCTCAACCACTTAGAAAAAAGGCCCTGAATCAAATACCTGGTCTGTTCATTTCTTTGCATGCCCAGCCCTGCCAAAAATAATAAGTGAAGTTTCTTCCCCTGATCCAGCCTGTTTGATAAAGGCAAAAACAACTGTCTTTCGACACTGAATGAAATTATTATCCAACACAAAAGAACCAAATATTAAACAGAGGCCTACCTTTACTTTTAAATGCGTCTGATGGTAGTTTTCCTTCAGAACAGGCAAAAATTACATTGTTAACAGCAATGGTGTGAGCGTATTTTTCTATTTTCACAACATTTTCTATTCTCTAAGTGCCTAATAAATACAGTGGGTCTCCACTGCCTTCCAGGGTGAAAGTAACAGTTAGGCCCCCACGGAGCTTTTGCTTTAGGGGCTAAAAAATCTCTAGCACGTCGCACATTAACACAGTGTTCCCAAGGACTGTGTTTTACTCTTGAATCTTCAATTTCACTAATAAATGTGAAAAACACATGTAGCCAGATAAGTCCCTGAAGACCAGCCACTGCAGATGCTGCAGAAAGCAAGTTATTTCAGCTCAGATCGGCATTCATTCTCACAAAGTCTCCCCCAGTTGCTTGATGCACGGCAATGAAATGAATTTCTAGTGACTACCCAAAAGATCTAACAAAACTAGCTGCTTTTTTCTTTTTAAAAAATTCCTGCTTGTTCTATTGCAGTTGTCCCAATATTTCCCCCTTTGCCCTCTTCCATCCTGCCCCACCCCCCTGTTTTGTTTTTTTTTTTAATAAATAGAAAAAAATCATAAAAGTTTGAATGATCACATAATGAACTTTTTCTGGTCATAGCTCTCTGCGAGAAAGCTGTTATTCTTTTATTGAATATTCTTATCACAAAACTTTCAGAGAGGCCACCACAGCAAACTCACACATGCACCATCATTCCCATCTAGTGAGTACAGTTTTGCCGCGCTGCTTCACCCTCCCTTTTTCCCTTCTACCCTATTAGGACTTTAAAGCAAGTCCCAGAAACTATGTCACTTTACCCCTACATACTTCAGTATAAATTTCTAAAATCAGGGACATTTCTTATACCATCACAAAGCCATTATCATACCTAACAAAAAAAAAAATTCCTGGGTATCACTTAATATCTAAATTGTATTCAAACTTCTCCAACTATCTGGAGAAAATCGCTTATAGCTGCGTTGTTTTAAATGGCCCAGACATGGTGTGATGGCTGGGAGCGCGGCCTCTGAAGTCCTCTCACTGGCACACAGCCACCTCCTTTCCCTGCCGCCCCATCGTCTTGCTGAAGAAACTTGTACAGGGCTCCTCGTGAGCCTCGTCTCAATAACCACATTCTTAATTTGTTTTCTGGAGGTATCATTTAACTCGTTCCTCCATCCCCCGTATTTTCTGGAAACTTATTGATTGGTTTGATTAAGTGTAAGTTCAACCCTTAGGCTGCAGTAGCTCATAGGTGCCACCTAATGTGTGGCCATCCCACTTCCAGTGGGTGTGAGTGACAGCAGCTGAGCCCTCCATTGTGAAGTTCTCCACTAATATTTCTAGTGGTCGAATGACTGAATCCATCTATTAGTTGTTTGAACCAATTATTTCATTTGGGGGGCTACAAAATGATGCTTTGCCAATTCTAGCTTCCCTTCCACATTCAGCAGCTGGAATTCTCACGTGAGGATCTCTCCTTCACCAGCCAGTGCAATCTGGTTATCCTCAAATACAATATGCACAGAAAAGGCAGGATCACTGCTTAATTCTTTCCTTTGCCAGCTTTCAGAGTAAGGAATTGGTGCCTTAGTCATATCCTGTAGTGATTGAATTGTTTTTGTTGTTTACATTGTTCTTAAAGGTTCACTTGTCTCTACTTAAATAAAAAACCACCACCCCATTAATCATCCTTCCTCTGGAGTACGGGGAACTGGATTTGTGGTTTAAAGGGGCACACAGTTAGTCGAGGGCATGGTCCCTGCCATCTGGTGGCACTTGCACTGGAGAAGCCAGCTGCTGTTTCCCTCACCTGTTTTGGTATCCGACTCTTGTCTTTGTGGTTGATATAGTCTTTCCTTAGGGTCAACACTCCTTCTGCATTTACTGATCCCTTAGGAAAATGAGAAGGATTCTAAAATATCCTCCCTTTTGCTTATTGTGACACAGACCACTTAGTGTCACTTGGCCCTGTAGACTTCCGCTTTCATGTTATTTAGTAGATGCATCTGAAAGCACCTCAAGCATGTGGAAGCAGGTGGGCAGAACTACACCTTTTCAGAATGACTAGTTGAGGTCATCTGAACTGTCTCAGCTTGAGTTTTGTCCGTGACCCATCAGGAAGCCATTTCCATCCGGTGACATCTGCAGGTGCCATCTGGCATGGCTACACCAGGCTCCAGGGCTGTAAGGGTGACACAGTAACACACTGGGCAAGCTTCCACTGGTGGAAGAATCCACACTGTGGGTAAATCTTCATGTGTATAGGAAACAGCTTCTTTTTCTTCTTCTTACTATTAAGGGTGAAAACATTTAGGCCAGTCATAGGTATTCCCCACAGAGGCACTTAGAAGTTTTCTTTAACAATGGCTGACAAGTGTCCCTGAGACCGATAGGAATCCAGGGTCTTTCTTCTTTTGCTCTCTAAAAGCAGAGACATTTTCTGCCCATTATCGCCTTGTTTTACTGACAAGCATCTGTCAGTTAGACATTAAAACAGAGTGATAATGGGAAGATAATATGTAGGCTCTGTCCACACACTTCAAGAGGGAAGTACTCATGAAAAACTGCATTTTGGGAAAACTAGATGCTCATGTACCCATTTGCATTTCTATTTAGTCTGAAATTCAGTGTAGATTCACAAACCAGTGAGAAGAAAAGCAATGGAATCAGAGGAGATTCCTAAACGGCCCCGTATTCATCAATGTGGAGGTCGCTGCTCTAAGCAGGACGCCATGAGTTAAAACATTCATGCCAAACACATGAGCAGGATGGAGGCATTTCTTTTCTGGCTTCATGGGAACTCACTGAGAGCTGCTGAACCAAGAAACTGGCAGAAACATCTTCCAAGGCTCTATAAATGGAGGACTTTCACACATTCTGAAAGAGCACAAATACTCTCTTTTGAAACTGAGGTGAAAAGGGAAGTGCATGCTTTAAATAAACTAATAAAAGCAATTCAACAACTACTGAGAATCCTTCTAGTAAACAATTCTTTGTCAAGAGTAATACTGTTACTCAGGGAGCCGGGCCTCCAGTTGTATTTTCAGGTCCTGACCTCTTAGCTAATGCAAATAAAAGCATGTCTTCTAACATGCATGCGTGCACCCCACCCACCCTACATAATGCCATCTTTTCTTTTCACTGCGATAAAACTTCACCTTCTTCAATCAATGATTGTAATATAATGCCATGTTTATGCTAACAATTCACCGTAAATCTTACCGCCCTGGCCTTAGCCATGGAGCCTGGGGTCTGCTGCAAACTCTGATAGGAGCACAACAGGAAAGAAAATAGGTGCCACCACGTCCAGCGGCAACAGTCAACTCTGACAGAAGCCAGAAGTCACTAGCCTCACCAGTGAGAAGTGCTGCAATTTTCTTTTTAAAAACAAACTGGGGGAATGCTATTTGTTGCAGTGATTCAGCACATGAGCCATGGAATTGGCCACCTCTGGTTTGAATCCCAGCTTTTCCATCCCCTCAAGTTGGAGATAAATGATGCCCATCTCACATTTTAGGGTTAAATAAAATAATGCATATACAGTGCTTAGTGTAGACCTTGGCAACACAGAAAACACTGGTAGCTCAATCATTGTGTGAGGGTCACAGCAACTTTGAATATCACTAGGGTACCCTGTTGCTCTTGATATTTCGGCTCAAGCCAGAAGGCATTTATCGCAATGCTGACACTAACATAGGAGAAAACACAGTACTTTGAGAAGCAGAATGAAGGAGTGGAAAAAAGACATGAGCTCAGGAATCAGATACTGCTTCGGATACTGGCTTTTGCCACTAGTTACTGGGGTTCAATCTCGGACAACTAACTTAATGTCTCTGCATGTCAATTTGCCCATCTGTAAAAAAGGACAGTGACTTCTTACAGAGTCGACTTCTTACAGAGTCGATGTGCAATTAGCCCATAGGTTACGTAAAGTGTCTTGCCCAGAGGGTGCCCGATCAGAGGTATCTCTCATTATTATTAAAATACTATATAAGGCTCCAGAGAGGGACAGAGGTGGGTGTGACGAATCCTGCCACGAGATGTTGTGACCTTTAACTGGGGCGGATGGGCCAGAATTTACCAGGGGAACACTGGGGTGAGACTGAACACAAACACCCAGGTACACCTAAATAAATTAAGTGTTGATGTAAGGGGAAGTGTGCAGAGAATATTATCTTAAAATACAGCATCAGCACAATAGGGAATCGAATATTGTGTCCGTTTGGTTTTGCTAGAGGGTGGATATGAGGCTCCCAGAAGCCAGGTAGGCCACTTCGCGCTTTGTAACTTTGTTTTATCCTCCCTGGATTTGCCTGAGGGCCAGGTACCATTTGGCCCCAGAAGGACACAGCAACTCTGAAGCACTTAGCAGGATGGATACAGATGAATGAATGGTGGGTTCTTTTCTGGGGAGGATGTTTCTTTGCACTTATCTAATAATAAAGGAGAAAACTAAACTGAGTTCGTAATTCCACTTCCCTCTGTTGGTGTCGACGTTTCTAGAACCACACACTCTCTTTATCTTGCGTACACAGTGCTCAGCACGGGGCCCGCTTAGACGTTCACCAGGCAGCTTAGAGAGAAATGCATGTTTTGTTAATAAAACAGGGATATGCGGAAGGGGAGATTTACAACTTTTTGTATATCTGGGTCCTAAGGATACGAACACTTGAAGGAGGCCAAAATACACTGCATCATGAGTTTTATTAAGTTCTGTTTTCAGGGTGACATAAAATAGATCCCGTGTGCTAGGAGAGAAAATGCAACTAAAGCAATCCATGATGACTGCGTGTCTGTATGCAAATGAGGCATGCTGATTTCTCTAGCTTCGCCTGTTCAGAAACTGGACTCATCTCTCAGATTTACAAATGATGATCACTACGGTAAATTCAATAACAGAATTTTATCCTCTAAACATGGCATTCTCTTTAGTGTCTTTTTAGAGCCCTTTAGTGCTTTTGATGTAAATGAAACTAAAAGCAGGCAGATTAAAAGTTACACAAATAATGAAGATGAGTTCCTAGGCAAATTACCCATTACTGTGGAGGTTTTGGGATATTTTCATTAAAAAGAGTGAAAAGGCCATTTAAAGATGCTTGTGTATCTACAGATGATTGTAAAGTCATTCTCTTTATTTCTTTCCAACTCCCATAAGCCTCTTTTACTAGTTTCAAGGAATCTGCTTCAATGAACTGTATTATTTTTTTTAACTACAAAACCATACACAGTTTCTTCACATGAGCAATCTTCTAAATGGCAGTGCCACCATTAAAAAGTGTATTTTATGAACCTTCCCTATACCTTCTAGCTCCTCTCTAATTTTTTAAAAAACAATATTATTAAGACCATTGTTTTTTCACAAGTGGCTGGCACATATGAGCACTTAAAAATATTTGTTGACTCATTGAATGAATAAGTGAATTTACTATCTTGACATCAAATTCAGAATCACATGTTTAAAGTAATACAATCGTCGGCTGACACAGACCTCCCACTTACAAACACAATACCCTCTATAGGACTTAACTTCTAAGCAGTCCAGTATCTCCTCTGTTATTTGATGGTTGTCTCTATATATATTTAAAAAATATTTTATTGATTATGCTATTACAGTTGTCCCTTTTTTTCTCCCCTTCATTCTCCTCTGTCCTGCACCCCTCTTCCACCAGCATTCCCTCCCCACCCCCATTAGTTCATGTCCATGGGTCATACATATAAGTTCTTTGTTCTCTATTTCCTATACTGTTCTTAACACCCCTCTGTCTATTTTGTACCTACCATTTATGCTTCTTATTCCCTGTACATTTTCCCTCATTCTCTCCCTTCCCCCTCCCCACTGATAACCCTTCATTGATCTCCATTTCTGTGATTCTGTTCCTGTTCTCATTGTTTGCTTAGTTTATTTTTGTTTTTTTTTTTAGGTTCAGTTGTTGATAGTTGTGAGTTTGTTGTCATTTTACTGTTCATAGTTTTGATCATCTTCTTTTTCTTAGATAAGTCTCATTGACATTTCATATAATAAGGGCTTGGTGATGATGAACTCCTTTAACTTGACCTTATCTGGGAAGCACTTTATCTGCCCCTCCATGATAAATGATAGCTTTGCTGGATAGAGTAATCTTGGATGTAGGTCCTTGCCTTTCGTGACTTGGAATACTTCTTTCCAGCCCCTTATGGACTGCAAGGTTTCTTAAAATTTCTTAAAATCAGTGGATAGTCTTATGGGAATTCCTTTGTAGGTAACTATCTCCTTTTCTCTTGCTGCTTTTAAGATTCTCTCCTTATCTTTCATCTTGGCTAATGTAATTATGATGTGCCTTGGAGTGTTCCTCCTTGGGTCCAACTTCTCTGGGACTCTCTGAGCTTCCTGGACTCCCTAGAAGTCTATTTCCTTTGCCAGATTAAAAAAGTTCTCCTTCATTATGTTTTCAAATAAGTTTTCAATTTCTTGCTCTTCCTTTTCTCCTTCTGGCACTGCTATGTTTCGGATGTTGGAGCATTTAAAGTTGTCCTGGAGGTTCCTAAGCCTGTCCTCATTTTTTCGAATTCTTGTTTCTTTATTCTGTTCTGGTTGAATGCTTATTTCTTCTTCTGGTCCAAACTGTTGATTTGAGTCCCAGTTTCCTTCCCTTCACTGTTGGTTCCCTGTATATATTTCTTTATTTCACTTTGCATAGCCTTTACTTTTTCCTGTTTTGCGACCATATTCAACCATTTCTGTGAGCATCCTGATTACCAGTGTTTTGAACTGTACATCTGATAGGTTGGCTATCTCTTCGTCACTTAGTTGTATATTTTCTGGAGCTTTGATCTGTTCTTTCTATTGGGCCATATATTTTGTCTCAGTGGCCCTGTTACATTGTAAGGGGCAGGGCCTTAGGTATTCGCCAGGTCAGGGTAACTCACGTTACTGAATTGTGGTGCTGTATGTGGGGGAGGGGTCAGAGAGGGAGCAGTTTAGCTTGCGTGGCTCTCAGCTGGCTTTCAGTCACTCCCCCTGCTTCCCACAAGT
Source organism: Macrotus californicus (assembly GCA_007922815.1). Lineage (NCBI taxonomy): Eukaryota > Metazoa > Chordata > Mammalia > Chiroptera > Phyllostomidae > Macrotus > Macrotus californicus. Next base: position 69,323 of record VMDR010003474.1, read on the forward strand.
AAATTGGGCCCTTCTGGTGCTGAATCCTGGGTGGGTGGGTTTGTGTATGTTCTAGGACCCTGTGGGTCTCTCCAGTGAACTCTTGTGAGGCTGAAAATTTCTCCCACTGCCACAACACTCACAGACTTTTACAGCCAGAAGTTTCGAGGCTTTATTTCCCTATGCTGGAGCCCTGGGTTGCACGGTCTGTCTTGCTTCCCAGTTGTTCCTCCTGGTTTATCTGAATGCAGATGTGAGACCACCCAGTCCTCCAGCCGCCACCTTGCCACTGGTCCTGTCCACCCCTGCTGCCCGTCTCTGCCCCTCCTACTGGTCTGAATGAATGTTTTTTTCTTTAACTCCTTGGTTGTTGGACTTCCATACAGTTCAATTTTCTGGCATTTCTGGTCATTGTTTGTTTTTAAATTTGCTGTTGTCCTTCTTTTGGTTGTGAGAGGAGGCAAAGTGTATCTACCTATGCCTCCATCTTGGCTGGAAGTCTCTCTCTCTATTTTTTTAATTGTATTTTATTGATTATGCTATTACAGTTGTCCCAATTTCCCCCCCTTTACCTCCCTCCACCCGGCATCCCCCACTCCCTCAGGCAATCCCCACACCACTGTTCATGTCCATGGGTCATGAGAATAGGTTCTTTGGCTGCTCTGTTTCCTATATTGTACCTTTTACATCCCTGTGGCTATTCTGTAACTACCTATTTGTACTTCTTAATCTCTTACCTTATATATATATTTTTTTCTTGAATTTTAATAATCCTTATGTTTCTTACCAAACTAGAGATCAGGCAATCCTACCTACAGATCATTTAGAAAAATTAACAGGCAGGCCATGAATCTGAACTCTTAACATAGAAAAGGCTTGCAATTTCAAACAAAGAATTTCTAATTCTCTTCCTTAGTCACGCATATGCACATGGTATCCTTAAATTGACATGGAGAATATTGTTTAACAAATGAAAGGAAGAATAAATGCATAAAAAATGACTGAATGAGTAGACAAAGATCCAAAATACTCCAGAGGTAATGCAATTCCCATTCCCCCATCAATCCACAATAACTTGAAAGTGCAGGGAAGAAGAATCTCGGGTTCAAAGGTCTTCTCATCCTATGCACCCAGGTCCAAGTTCTTGCTTTGCTGTGTGAAGCAAAAGCATGGTGGAAGCTGCATGTTTCTGGCACCCAGATTTGGAAATCATGAATAGATTTTTCCCACTCAAGATAAAATGGCTGGTTCTATTTAAAATGATACCACTACCTCCATATTCAGAAACATTATTAGGTGATTAGGTGATTATGAGCTGCTATTGGAATCTAACCATCACATAATCAAATTTCTTTTTGTCACAGCATACTGTATTTGCAAATTGAGGAAGTCCTGCCCATTCTGTTTCTGAATGAAATCAACTAGCAAAACCACCGGAAACATCTACTGTTGTAAAAAAAATTTTTTTTTCCTGTAGTGGCTAGTTAGGATAGACAGGCAGGAAAAGGTGGTATAAGATGTAGGATGTGATAGTTAATTTTATGTGTCAACTTGACTGAGCCACAGAGTACTCAGATATTTGGTCAAATATTATTCTGGGTATTTCTGTGAGGGTATTTTTGGAAAAGTTTAACATTTAAATTGAGAGACTGAGTAAAACATTGTTTTTCCTAATGTGATTGGGCCTCATCCAATCAGGTGAAGGCCTGAATAAAACAAAAGGCTGACTCTCCCCTGAAGAAAAGGGAATTCCTCCTGCCTTACTGCCACTGAGCTGGGATATCAGTATTTCAGATTCCAACAGAAACATTGGTACTGCCTGACTGCAATTGAGCTGGAACATCAGTATGTCAGATTGAAACTGAACATCGGCTCTCCTGGGGTCTCAAAACTGCCGGCCTATGGCCTAGAACTTACACCTTTGGCTCTCCTGAGTCTCCTGCTTGCCAACTTATGCTGTAGATCTTGGGACTGTCAGCCTCCATGATCACATAAGCCAATTCCTCACAATAAATCTCATTCTATTTCTATCTATCTATCTATCTATCTATCTATCTATCTATCTATCATCTGTCTATCTATCATCTGTCTATCTCTATTTATCTCCTATCCTACTAGTTGTGGTTCTCTGAAGAATGTTGATTAATACAGCAGGAACAGCCAAAGAGCTGATAACTTAAAAAATGTAAAAGTTCTTTATATATAAATATAAATATATATGAAATCCATAAAGTAAAATTTAAGCAAATTCCCAATTACCGTTTTGATGATGCTGAGGCTATGGGAAAGGTAATCCATGACCCCTGAGCCCACATTAAGGGCATAGATGACTGGCGTGTGCTGAGCAGAAATGACATGGGCTCTCCTCAGCAGGGGTGAGGAGCCCTCACACACACTGAAAAGTGACCTAGTGGTATGTCTAGCTTTAAAGTGGCTGTGCCTTTCCTTTTAGGAATCTAT
>VMDR010003475.1:0-56590 GCA_007922815.1 Macrotus californicus
TAGAGAAGAAATTTTTAAGTCCATTTGAACCAATTATCATAGATGCTGCATAAAGTGATATGAACCCAACTGGATGCGTGCAGGTAGCATTATTAATAAATAGAAAGAACACGGCATAGCATAGTGGCTACGAGTACAGGCTCTATTTCTTCCTAGACAAAGAACCCTTACAAATCAATAAGGAAGAGTTCAGTTTTCGTACCAGAAAAACAGTCACATGGTTTATCATAAGGTTGTATTTATTAGAAAGATGCAAATTTAAAATAGCAAGATGCTACTTCTTACAGGGTTAGCAAAGATAAGGAGTTTACAATACATAGTATTGGTGAGAACGTGGGGGAACAGGTAAAATGTAAATTCTTGCAGCGTCTCTGGCCTTATCTATCAAAAGCTTAAGTGTGCATCATTTCTAGATATTTCTCCTATAAATACATTTGTACATGCCTGCAAAGACTTAGGTATCAAAATGTTTATTGCAGCAATATTTGCAATAGGAAAATACTAAAAACACGACTTAAATGGCTTTCATTTGGGAGAGTGGATAAATAAATTGTATGATATACATCATGTGCAGTCATTTAAAAAAGGTTATTTCCAGCCCTGGCTGGTGTGGCTTAGTGGATTGAGCATCAGCTTGTGAACCGAAGGGTCTCCGGTTTGATTACTGGTCAGGGCACGTGCCTGAGTTGTAGGCCGGGTCCCTAGTTGAGGGCGTGTGAGAGGCAACCATTTGATGTTTCTCTCCCTCTCTTTCTCCCTCCCTTACCCTCTCTCTAAAAATAAATAAAATCTTTTTAAAAAATAAAAAAAGTTATTTTCATATGTGCCAGTCATACAAAAGACCTTCCAAGTATGTCAAGTGTGGGGGAAAGGCGTATATATATATATATATATATATATATACTTGTATATGCTTGTAAACATCTAGAGTATTTCTCACAGTTAAGAACAGTATCCTCTGAAAAGGGAAACTAGGAGTCTGGAGTCAAGGAGAGACTTATTTTTTCCTAAGTATTATACTTTTGCCTTTATTTTACTACATTGCCTTTTCTATATTAATAAGTAAATAAGAACACAGGATCCACCATTTTTTTAGCTGAGTAACCTTGGGGGAGTTACTTAACCTTCAAATTCTCTGCTTCCTCATCTGTAAAATGGGGCTAATAACTCTCATTTATACGACTGGCATACAAATTAGATAATATATGAAAAATACGTAGTATAGTACCTGACCCAAATATAGTAGTTTTTGAGACAAAGAGCCAGACCAGAATTAACTTCGGAAGCAGCCGCAGACAAGTCATATGACTCCTTGTGACCTGGTTGTCTTCAGTCCTTAGTGTGATGAGATGATCCTTAAGGCCCCTTTTCTTCCTAGGAGTCCTAGCTCCCAAGCCAGGAAGATTTTGGAGGCAACTGGGAGCTCCTAGAACTTCAAAACAGTGGCAATGATAGGCATGACTCCTGAAGAAATAGCCTCCTGCGTTTCATAACTAGATGCCTTCTCCTGTGGATGTTAGCAGAGGGCTGCGCAGGCGCGTGAGAGGAGAGCGATGGTGATCGGGCTCTGGGAGCTGCTGTACCCACGCTCCTGAGGTCCGTGCCATGCTTCGGGACCAAAGGAAGGAGTTTGTACTTGGGTCTGATGCTAAAGCTGAGCAGCAGCCCCAAAGGACAGTGTCGTGAGGGGTCCAGAGAGTGTGAGAAATCCAAAGGGAAGCCCATCTCAGCACAGCTGCTCTTCCCTCTGTCTCCACCTGAGTGGGCCGTGCGTGATCTTCTTAGGGGAGCATGTGAGTTTCCTCACAGAACTCCTCAGACGGGAGAAGGCAGTTTGCCCGTCCTTGGAAATGCGCACACAGTAGACACATGGTCATGACCCTCTCTCGTACAGGTGCTGAGGGATGTCCTCAAGGATCTCTACCACCTGCTGAAGCATGTAGTGCGTTTGGAGCCTGATGATGTGGCCAAGCTCCATGCCCAGCTGGCTTTGGAAGAGCTGGATGAAATCATGAGAAACTTCCTGTTTCCACCACAGAAGCTAGAGAAAAAGATCGTGGTCCTGCCATAGACCTGGGCAGCTTAAAGGACATGGAGGAGGCCCCCAGGAACCCAGCAGCCAAAACAGTGCCCGAGCCTTCCAGCAGATGGCCCCACTGCCTCTTTGAGGCTGGCAGTATGGCTGACCCTGGCTTTGTGTCTCAGGTCAAGAGGCATTTTAGAACGTGAAAATGCTGTTGGAGGTCGGGAGGGAAAGGAAATTGTTATTGAATCATGCAAAATGGAATAAAATGACCCTAGCTGGAAAGAAAAACAAGTCTGAATCTGGCCCTCTGCTACCGAGGTGAAAAGCTGTGGTGTCAAGGATTTGCTTTCCAGGAAAGAGAATCAGGCTGGTTTCATCTCAAGAAAAGAAGGGTAAGCCCTGTGTCTGTCCCCCCTGGCTATTTCCTTTCATTCCCTCTGCCGCTGTTTGCATGGAGTTGCCCTGCTTCTAGGAGAAGGAAGCCACAAACATCTCAGATGGGACCATGTACATCCTGCGTCCAGTCCTCTGCTCCTTTAGAGAGGCGAGTGAGTGCTTTCACAGTGGGTTAGCACTGAATGTGTGCGGACCCCATGCCAGGTTCATTGGAATCATTTCAGGTATAGCACTGTGGAGTCCTCTTTATTTATATATTTGGCCACTGGATTTTGGTTGCAGCTAAGAGAAGACAAAAAGGAGAAGCTTGCTGTTTCCGACAAGCACTCTCTGTTGTCAACGCCTTGACAAGGCTGACCCTGAGCTCCTTACCAGCTCTTAGTCTTGCAAGCCTGGGCACAGAATCTTACCACAGGATCTGACCCCTGTCTCGAGGTGGTGAGGCCCAGGGGAACCAGAACACAGGTTCCCAAAACTCTCAGGTGACTGAAGGGTCTGCATGCAAGCATGCCTGTTCCTCCATGCCAGTTAGCAAGAGACTTCTCTCCGGCCAGACTACAGACACGGCCCTTAGCTTAGAGCCTTTGTGGTGTGCATTCCTTTTAAGAAGTCAACTTACAGACAGGTATTACAAATTACCTTAGTAAGCAAAGAATTAGAACAAAGGCAGTGAGATGTTTTAAGGAATGTTTCCATTCAGCTAGGTAGCTGGGTTAATTTCCATTCCCCAAATCAAGGATATCTAGAAAATCAGGATTGGGGCTTTCAGATTAGAGAAGAATCTCCTTTGGACCAGCTAGATATACATAAAAATTCCTTATCTCTTGACCTTCCTTGAACTAGACTCTGTACAACCCACTTCACATAATCAGATTGAGTATGTTAGATGATTGGTTTAACTGGCTTGCGCATTGATTTTTAGAGAGAGAGGGAGAAAGAAACAAAACATCCACTATGTAAGGGAGAGACAACAATCAGCCTCCTGCACCCTGTGCCATGCGTCTAGACTGGGGGTTGAACCCACAACCGAGACACGTGTCCCGACCAGGGATCAGACCGCAATCCCCTGGTGTATGGGATGACTCTAAACCAACGAGTCACCTGACCAGGGCGAACTTACAACTTTATTTGCATTAAATGCATTCCAATTCTGAAGACGTACCCTAATTGATCATGTTGATTAGACTGAGGAACTCTGTAGTCTAAGAACCTAGTCACCTAGGAAATGCTTCATGAAGAATTGTAATCTCTGCATTTCCATTTGTAAATTGCCTCTTTTTCACCCTGGACGCACAGCTCAGTTGGTTAGAGCGTCGTCCCGGTACACCAAGGCTGCGGGCTCCATCCCTGGTCAGTGCACATGCAAGAACCAACCATGAATGCCGAAATAAGTGGAACAACAGATCGATGTTTCTCACTCTGTCTCTCTTGCTCTCTCAAATCAATTTTTTTAAAATTAAGTTGCACTTTTAAAAAATTGTAGAGAGAGGAAGAGAGGGAGAAGGAGAGAGAGACACATTGTTGTTCCATTTATTTACACATTCCTTGGTTGATTCTTGTTTGTCGCCTGACTGGGGATTGAACCCGCAACCTTGGCATATTGGGATGACACTCTGACCAACCGAGCTACCCATATGGGGCCGAAAATTGGCTCTTAATTTTACTTATTTGGCAAGTAGCAATAAGCACCTGTCCTTTGTTGATTTCCATGGATTCCATTGCACAGTGACTTTTTTTTTACTTTGTTACCAAATTCAAGGGGAAGATGGCTTAATGTAACCCTCCTGAACACGACCAAAATATTAAAAGTTTCCAAATTAGTAAATAGTTCTTTCAAGTTTATATAAAGTCTCCATCCATTTCTGGGGTAGAGCATAAGAACTGAGAACTTTAGAATAGTAAAAACACAAAACTTAAAAAAAACCCTCCAGGGGCAGATGGATGGCGGGTGCAATGGCAATGCTTCCCTGCAGGGGCCTGTGAGGTGTCTGACGCTGTGTAGTAACGACAGGCCCCCGCTTCCTCCCACCTCTGCCCACCTCTTCTCCCTCAGACGCCCCCTTCTTCCTGCCCCTTGCAGTCTCCTCCCGTCATCTCTCCTGCTGAAGTTCTCCTGGCCTGTCACCTTCAGGCTCCTCCACTGCCCAGTGGTCTATCGCCCAAACTCCCCCGGATCTCCCACCTGGTCTTTTACTTGGCCCCTTCCCTCCTCTCCTTTCTTTCCCTTCCTGGTTCCTCCCGCCTCTTCCCAGGCCTCCTATCCACAGCTCCCTGGGCCTACAGAGGATGGCACTGTGGCAGGAGGCACGCAGACCCAAAGCTGTGGCTGCAGTCAAACCCCAGGAATTATGTGCCGGCGTTGTTCAGGTCAGACTGCCTGGACATTCTAGAGAGTTTCCCTTTCTGCTGTGTTCTTCCTTCCTGGCACAGACTTGACCTTCTGCAAATCCTCTATTATTGAATCAGAAATCTCAATTTATACTTTGCTCCTTATCTCTCCACACACATAACTTTTCCATATTTCCTAATATTCTTTTCCTTTCTTCACCCTTCTTCTTCATTCCTTTACTTCCCTGTGGCTCTACCCACACATTCACGTCTAAGGGCCGAGGTGTCAGAAACTGGAGGGTAGGGAAGCAAATCACAGGCATCAATGACACCAATTTATTGAGTACCTACTATGTTCCAGATGCTACATCAGACACACTGCAAACACAGCAGTAAACAAAGGAGACAAAACCCTTGCCCTTGGGGAAGCTTACTTCATAATGGAAGGAGAGAGATAATGAATAAGGTTAATAGAATAGACAAAATGTCCAATGGTGTTCAGTGCTGTAGAGAAAGATGAAGCGGGGAAGGGGGTTGCGGAGCTTATGGCGATGGGAGCTGTGAGTTTGGGTAATTTGTCCAGAGGAGGCCGCACGGGGAGGTGGACATGTGAGTAAGGTCGGAAGGAGTTAGGATGAAGACATTCGGGGGCACAGCACTCCAGACAGAGGGAAGGGCTTGCAGAGGCCCAGAGGGAGGGTCTGTCTGGAGGCCAGTGTGGCTGCAGCAGAGAGGAAAGGGGAGGGATGCGGGAGGGATGCAGGAGGGAGGCAATGTGCCCATCACATCATATCAAGCCTCGTTGACCTCTCTGTGCCTGGGGGGCAGCCCCAGACCTATTTCTACCTGAAGCCCCTTCAGTTTGTTACTGGAAAGTGCTCTGAGGCCAAGATGATAAGTTCTGTAAAATGGGAAATAATTGTACACAAAAGGCATGGCATGCCAGCCACAGTTTTTGTCTCAGTCAGAATGAAGCGTGAACCCCTGTTCCTTTTCACCACCCCGTCTTCTCCAGCAGCAGCAGTTTCTCCTCACTGACCCAAGAAGAAAGAGAAAAGCAGTTGTGTTGTCTGCCCTCAGGCCACCCCCTCTGCTCTGTCCCTTTGTCTGTGAGAGGGGGAGTGAAGGGAGCATTGCCTGCCCCTGCCTGTGACCCTCACCTGCAGTCAGCTGCAGCGGAGGGCTGGCTAAGCCATCTGAGAGTTGGTCAATTGGTAGGAATGAATTGGGGGATGACTCATCTGACCTGCAGAAACCAGATGGGCTTCTGCAGTCTTTTTGCACAGAAATCCAAAATGTCATCGAGAATTTCAGTGGTCAGGGAGAGAGAAGCAGGAGCTGAGTGCAGGGTGGGCTGTGAGAGATAACCACTATTCTGTGACTATGGGGATTCTTCTTCCCCTGCTCCCCTGTTCAGCAGACACGACCTCTGAGGGCCTGGCTGTGTCCTTTAGCGAGTTCTGCAGCCAAAGACATCCTGCAGTCACATGCGGCAGCCTCACTGCAGTGCCCAGCACCCCTGGCTTCCATGCACCACTCTGCTTGGAGCTGAGCGGCCGCCTGGGGGTTGGGAAGTTGTCTTCTTAGAACATTGGCTGCTGTACTCATCCCTGCTGGCCGGGCGCAGGCCTGTGTTCAGCAGGCCTCTACGTGCTGGCCCGTGAAGGGGAAATGCAGACCCTCACCATTAGCCCTGGAAGGGGCTGTCCCACTAATTTGAAGAGTCATCTTCCAGTGCCCCTCCCCACAGTCCTTTATACTGACTCAGTAGTGCCAAGCCATCAGGAGGGCTCAGGGATTGCCTCCCAGCCCAGATCACCCTCTGCAGTCCCTGTGGGGCATAGAGTAGCACAATCAGTTGCTCTGTGTTTCCTGTAGCTTGGAAAGTCTTTCTTCTTTTCTTTTTTTTAACCCACAAGCTTGTCTGGCTCTCACAGCATCATAGAACAGGGAAGCAAACTACTGTCATCCTCTTTTGGTGGGATTTGTCCCCAAGTCTCCTGGGCCCCAGCCAGACTCTTTTGAACATCTGAACACCTCGGAGCCTCTTCCCCCAAATGAGTATGGAAGGAAGAGTCTTCCAACAAGAGCCCAGTTTGGGGAGCACACTCGGGGGCTCATATATCCCTGTGAGCCCTGGCATTCGGGTGCCATGAAGAAGTCATTTCGTCTCTGCCGATACATCCTAAGGATGCCTACCTACGCCCCTGTGCCCGCCTCTGCCCTCGGAGAGCGCTGAAGAGCTGGAGCCCTCAGGTACGGATGCCCTGGCTGCCTGTGTGTGTGTGTGTGTGTATGTTTGTGGATCACACAGGTTATATGAATCATAACAAATTTAATGTGTATGTAACAAAGAAAGAAAAGTTCCTACAACCTCACCTCCATTCCTACCCCAAGAGAACCACTGACAGTTTGGTGTGTATCTCTCCAGAGCTTCCTTTCCTTTCACCCTTTTCCCAAATGAATGCTAACAAATAGTACTGCTTTCAAGGACAAAAATGCGATTTTTACCGTAAACAGTGTCCCAGGTAGTTTTTCTTAGTTGTATACGTTGGAGACACCCTCTCCTGTCGGTCCTTCTCCTTTGTGGTGATGGCATGTCTTCCACTGTACAGGGGGAGCCACAGTTGGTTTAAGCATTTTAAAAAAGATTTTGTTTACTTTTAGAGAGAGGGGAAGGGATGGAGAAAGGGGCGGGGGAGAGAAACATCAATGTGTGAGAGAGACGTCAATCGGTTGCCTCTTGCACGTGCCCCAGCCGGGGACCTGGTCCGCAGCCCAGGCACGTGCCCTGACCGGGAATGAAACCCACAACCTTTTTCTTTGTGGGATGACGCTCAACCAAGTGAACCACACCGGTCAGGGCTGAGCATTTGTTCTTGATGATCAGTAGAGTTGTTTCTAATTTCCAGTGATTCTTCAGTGGTTCTTAAACCTAACTCTTTGTGTACTGAAGTGTTTCTATAGGGGTGCTGGATCAAGAAGCTATGAGCATTTTAAATGTCAGTACCAGCATGTTCACCAAAAAGTTAGTGTTGGTCTACATTCTCCTGTCCTCACCTGACATTGCTATAATACCCACAGTAGAGCGTTAACACCATTCTCTGAATAACCGGGGACTAGGACATCTGCAGGGGCTGCAGTTTCTGTGCACCAGAACCTCCAGTAGGGGAGCAGTAACATGCTTCACAAGTACACTCACCAGCAGCAAGGTCCCAGCTTCAAGTGTTAGGTCAGGGCTTACATGGCCCTCCCTGGACAGAAATTCTGAGCCCCTGCAGGTCTACTGAAAAGGGCTGTTTCCTGACTCTGAGCCCTGAGATTCTGTCCTGAGAGTTAGGGTATGCTCTCTCATGGAGGGTCTGATGGCCCCTCAGAGTATCTGCTCATCCTGTAAATCCTGGGCTGAATGATCACAGTAGCCCCACATCACTGCACACCATCAGTTAACAGTACAAAGAGCGTTTCTGCTCTTCTGTGCACTTGACATATATTATTAATCCACTAAGCCCTCACACTGTGCCTCTGAGACGGGTGTTATTATTATCCCATTTTACAGGTGGGGAAAACTGAGGCACACAAGAAGCTAATTACTTGTCTCATTACATAGCTAGTGAGAAGTCACCAAATCAGCATTTGAACCCAGGCAGGCTGGCTCCTTTCCAAACTGTAAAAATTGCTTAATACTAAGTGGTTCCCCCTGCTCGTTTAAATGGACCGCTTATATCAAGTTAAGCTTCAGCCCTGGTTCCGTCCAGATAGTGTCCCGAACATCAAAACCCAAACTCAGACACCAGAACTTACTGCATAAGTCTGGTGTTTGACCTAGTAGTTTGCCCAGCAGCTGTGGATGAGATTTGCTAATGTTCCCCAGCCTACCTGCTCCATCGACAGCCTTTCTAAATTGCTTATTGAAAGGCTTGCTCTTCTTTCTGGGATGGCTACGGTTGAACAGTGGACCGAGACTGCCTCCGGGAGCAGAAGGGCAGAGAGCCATGTTGTGTGTGCATCAGAGAAAATGTAGCAGGTCTTCCCCCGAGCTCCAGAGCCCAGAAATATCCCCTTTTGCTTTGGTTTGCTGTGGTTTTTGCTTTACTTTATCCTATCATCTCCTGTAAGCAGTTTCAGTTCTCAGATTTGATTTTCAGAATGGTAACAATGGAACGTTTAAACTGTTATTTCAGCCCTGACTGGTGTGGCTCAGTGGATTGAGCACTGGCCTGCAAACCAAAGGGTCTATGATTCGATTCCCAGTCAGGGCACATGCCTGGTTGAGGGCCAGGTCCCCAGGGTGGGGGTGGGGGTGGGGGTGGGGGTCGTGTGAGAGGCAACCACACCTTGATGTTTCTCTCCCATTCTTTAACCCTCCCTAAAAATAAATAAAATCTTTTAAAAAAACCCTGTTATTTCTTGCATAAATATTTCTTGCACATATGCATTAATAACTCTGTTCCATACCACTCCTTGAGAGAGAGAAAGAGAGAGAGAAAGGCACCAATTAATGGCCCTCATTTGCAGAAGGAAAAGGAAGGGCCAGAGAGGCAAGTTCTTACAGATGAGAAGAGAAAGGGGAGACGTGAGTGCACTTGAGCAGAGAAAGTTCCTCCTCTGTTTACTAGTTCTTAATATTAACCCGATAAGGAGCGCCTAACTTCCTCACAGAGACGGGAAGGGCTGCCAGGAGAGTGGTTGACATCAGAAGGCGGCAGTCTGCAGGGCAGCTTCAGAGCCGCAGGAGCACCGTGTGCGCTGGGGAACCTGGAGGAGCTGCTGGGCCTTTAAGTGGTTTATTAAATGATGTAAGATTTAATCTTCACTGTCTGCCTTAGAACTGAAGCCCACTCAGAACAGTGCCTGGGTGGGGCTTTTCTGATGCACAGCCCTAGTCATCACATGTACAGGCAGCCAGGCGCTGGAGAGAACAAAGCCACCGTTCCACACTTGCAGAGTCTCTCGAACTTGAACGAGCTCCTCCCCTCCCCCCACCTCCCCATATACAGCCTTTATTAGACTACATACCACTTTCAAAACTTCAAAACCTATGGCGACCATATTAATCCCAGGGAAGGGCCATCCTGAAATTAGGCTGCCTCTACTAAAAGTATGGTGGTGCCGATGCTTCAAAGAGCCAGCGGGGGTCAGGGGTACGTCCCCCCTCCCCAAAGAAACAGTATCAGTGTCGTTCAGAGACTGCAAAGAATGAGGCTCCAGTGTAGGGGGATTTTTCCGTGGCCAAGGCCAGGGCCCACTGCGCTGACTGATCCTTGAGTAGGAAAAGTCCCCAAAGTGTGGAAGTGCCATCATTTAGAAAAAAGCTAATCCAAGTCAACTGTGGCAGCTCTGACCTCCCACTGACAAGGGCTGACTGGTTTTCCCTCAGTTCTCCTGGAAAAAGCAGGTAGCACCGAAAAGATTGTGTGGATCCAATCCCAGATAGATTGTGGAGTTCTGGGGCCTGACTTGGCCCTTCTGGTGTGTCCCCTGTGGTTTCCTGGCTCTCCTTTCTGATTTCCAATTCCATCAGCACCCTTTCTATTTTTCCTTCTGGCTTGATAGCTAATTGGTTACCTTTTTTTTTTTAAAGATTTTATTTATTTATTTTTAGAGAGAGGGGAAAGGAGGGAGAAAGGGAGAGAAACATCGATGTGCAAGACATACCTCAAATATATCAGTTGGTTGCCTCTTGCATGTCCCCAACTGTGGACCTGGCCTGCAACCCAGGCATGTGCCCTGGCTGGGAATCGAACCAGTGACCTTTCAGTTAGCAGTCACTCAATCCACTGAGCCACATCAGCCAGGGCTCACTGGTTACATTTTTAAGCTTAGTTCATTCAAACAGGTGTGGCAGGCAAGATACTAGAGGAAGATGGGTAGACACTCATACACTCTGAGGCTCACCTCTGGGATTGGCTGGCTCTCTGGCACTGTCCAAACACAGAGCCAGAAATGTATTTGCAAGTCTCAGCTGAGGATAATCCTTTCTGCTAGATATATAATACAATCACCTTGGGAATTTAAAAATAAACAAAACAACGCAAGCCTGAGGCTCACCCCCAGTGATTCTGACTAAATTGATTCAGGATAGGATCCAAGCATTAGTGTTTTTTAAAAAGTTCCCCGGGTTTTAAAAATCTAATGTGCAGCAGCCAGATGTGAGAACTACTGTATTAGCTTGTCTGGTGAGAAAAGAAGGTTGTGTGTGCGCGTGTGTGTGCATATGCGGGGTTGGGGGGGCATCCTAGCAAAGAAAAATCTGATGGTAGGACGTACCAAGGGGGGTCCCTCCCATGAAGAAGCTGATGGAAACTGCTCCTACCCTTGGCTCTTCTGTAATAGCTTTGATGGAGGACCTGGCTCTGGACCTCCTCTGTGACAGTGACTAATGATGTCTTTAATCAAGAAAGAGAACATGAAGCAGAAGTGCCAGCACATTTAAGAACTGTAGTTGATGTTATTGTAACAAGAGCCAAATAAATTTGGAACAAGTTTACCTTAAGCGATTTGTTCCCCTCCTGCTGATCTGGAGACTGGGACTGAGCTCCATTAAGGTCTGGGAAAGTGTGCACTGGTGTAATGAGCTAGCAGGCGCAAGTCCGTTTAGGGAGGGTGAGTTACGTGCATGTGCAGGAGTGGATGTGCACACGGGTACTTGCACAGGGTTTCCAGCCCCTGGAGGGGAACCTGTCTGGAGATCCCTCGGGCAGGAGTGCAGGGCTGTTGGCATCAGATTTTCAAGAAAAGCATTTCGGGGTACTCGCAGAGCACATGATTACGCGCGCCTCCCTCCCTTCCCCGGGAGCACTGCGGGTGCTGACACCAGCTGGGGTGCGCCAGGCAAACTTCATGCCCTGGGCCAGGGCTGCGTTTCCAGGAGGAAGCGGTCTTTTCCTGATTCACTCAAAGGTGCTGGATGAGCTAACACAGCTCTGCGTACTGTCCCCTTCCCTTTGACATTTTCTCAAAGGAACAGTGGGGAGGATTTAACTCAAGTTTTGGCTACCGCCACTCTTGTACCCTGGCCTCCCCAACTTTACTGAGGTTGCCCGGCCCTTTTCACATGAGTGCATCTGAGATATAGGCTATGCCTCACCCAGGCCCTATTTGGAAGGAAATTCTGTGAACTCACAATTCATATCATCTCAAAATATCTTGTTATTATAAAATAGTTGTACCTATTGATAGGAAATTTGGAGAACACAGACAAAAAGGCAAAGAGGAAAAAAATCTGTTGTTCTACCACCCAAACCTGATCTTAATATCTGGGTGAACGTCTCTCCTGCCTTTTAATTTATAGGATTTAAAAGAAAACAAAGTGCCCTGGCTGGTGTGGCTCAGTGGATTGAGTGCCAGCCTCATCGCTGGTTCGATTCCCAGTCAGGGCACATGCCTGGGTTGGGGTCCAGGTCCCCACTGCGGGGCACGTGACAGGCAACCACACATTGATGTTTCTCTCCCTCTTTCTTCCTCCCTTCCCCTCTCTCTGAAAATAATTAAAATCTTTTAAATAAAGAAAACAAAGTAGGAGGGGAATGGGGTGGGGAAAGGTGGAGGTGCCAGGGAGGGGGGGCGGGGCTGGGGAGGGCGAGAAAAATAAAAAAAAATAATAATAATTAAAAAAAAAAGAAAACAAAGTAAATGTAGTCATTCATACATAACAATTTTGTATCCTGCCTTATTTACATTCTTGCTTATTTCTACATTCTCTTTCTATTGAATTTATTGGGGTGACACTGGTTAAAATTATACAGGTTTCAGGTGCACGATTCTACAACACGTTGTCTGTACACTGTATTGTGTGTTCACCACCCCAGGTCAAGGCTGCACCCCTACATTCTCTTTATGAATGTAATTTTTATTAGCTGTACACAACATTCCACAAAGAAGGTAGATTATGGTTGAAAATATCCTGGATTTTTTTTTTTTTTCTGCATTCACCTAGGTGGGAGAGAAAAAGGAAAAATGGCCAAGAAGAGCCTTTTCTGTTCCAAGAATTCCAAGAAAAGCATCTCCAAGTCTGGTTTGATGTTCCGCTATCGCTGTGGTGTGCCCTCCTAACCTTGACCTTCACGCCTGCGCAGGAACCCGGCGCCTGTGCTGCAGAGCAGAGTCTCCTTGATGTGAAATGAAAAGAGTTCTTCCATCCACGCAGAGAAGCTGGAGGTAAAAGTCTCACCACCGTGACTGCAGGACAGAGAAGTCCCTACACCTGCTTCTTCAGACACAGCCCCTAGAAGTGGGACCGGCCGCGGAGTGCTTGTCAGTAAGAGGGCAAAGTTAGGAAAGGGTGACTGTGTTTGGTAGTAGCGACCTCGCTGTCGTCCAGGCACACAATTTCCACTTTGAATTATGTATTAACTAAGTATTGCAGATTAAGCCGCCTTGAAGAGAGAGCCCCTATTTAGTCAGCTGGGGGACATAACTGGCTCCTCTTTGGAGGCCTCTTTAAGTTCACCTTCATGAGCTTCAAGAGGTTTTGATTGCAGTCAGCCCAGGGGAAGCTGAAGGGATGGATGGACAGGGGGAGACCTGGTAGCTTGGCTGCCTCCATGCTGCTTTGCTTGGGTAGCAGCTGTGGGCTGGATGCCAGGGAGGAGCGAGGGTCAGAGGGTGAGGAAGGGCAGCCGGAAGGAGCTGGAACAGCTCCTCCCCGCCACGTCCCCCCCACCCAGCCCGCAGTCACTCACTAGGGGCCCAGCAGAGCCCAGCAGAACAGCACCTGCTTACCGGAGGGTTTGTTCCCGCAGCCAGTGATCCATTGATGACAAGAGAGATTGAATGGCAGACTCCATTGGTGCAAGGTTTTTGAGCATTCCAGGAGTTTGGGTTTGAAATGTGGTGGAAAGGTGAAATCTTTGTGGAACTGGCAGCTTCGGTTACCTCAAACCCTCCAAGCAAACCTTTGAGAATGGCCCTTTCATCCTCCCAAACTGTAGAAGTTGTTCCTCCACCTCTCCCCTCGCTTGCGCCCAAGACGGTGACACTGCCTGTCCCCCACCCCTTCCTGAAGGCAGCCCTGTCACAGCCCTCTCTTGTGGTTGATCTGCCTCATAACATGTCTCCGACACCCCACTCCTGGCCCTTACCGCAAAACACCACTGGCACAGCCGCCCCCAGACGATGCTTTCAGTCTGTTACTGCCTTGCTCAGACATCTTCAGTGGTTCCCCACCATCTCCCCGGTCAAATCCAAACTATGTGTGTGGTCACTCACGGCCTTCCGCGATCTGCCCCTAGCATCTTCCTCTGCCTGGAGGTGCTTCCTGTGTAATGGCAGACACTGTTCAGGTTCTTTAGTGTAAATTTCTTGTTCTACCCAGGCCTCTCTTTACCGTCCTTCAGACACACCTCACCCATTTCTGCACCTGCTCCTGTCCTTAAGCTATTTTTCCCGTCTAGAATGCTTTTACTTTTCTACACAGTCGGCTCAAGGTCATGGAACCCTGCCCAGCCCTTTCCAGCTCACAGCGATCCCTTTCCTAAAATCCTCAAACTCTTCTAGTTGGATTCTCTCATCAACATTTAATGACAAACTGCCTTGTATGGAGACTTAATTTTTTAAATATAATTTGCCTTCAATATGGAGAACCATTTAAATGACAGGGACCAGCCTGAAACTTCACAGTGTCCAAGCACCATTCTCTGCTCAGAGCAGGCCTTTCGAGTTTTTTAAATGAATGTCGAAATGAAGCACAGATCTTCTACAACTGAGCTGAATAGGGAGGCTTATCCTCTGGAACCTGAGTAAAAGCCAATTCACAACCCCTGAATTCCCATTTTTAAGTGATTGGGTATGGCATCAGTGCTATTTCTGAATCCCCAGTGGTAGGCAGAGATAAAGTTGAGCTTTATTATATCAGTCCCTTGAAAATTCCCCTACCCAACTCCTCCGGAAGGGATGAATGTAAATAGGGCACCGAAAACCAGATGTTCGTTACAGACAAACCCTCCCTGGCATAGACCTGCCTCAAAGGTGAAGACTCTCTTGGCTGCCTGATAGCGCCGGATCTCTGGCACTGCAAGTCAGAAAAGGATTTCCTCCCTTGGGCAAGCCAGCTGGTGCGGGACAAGTGTTCGTCATGATGTTGCAACTGGGCTGGCTGTTCATTTAGGATGGTTTAATTGTGCTGCATCAGCCCACCACCCATAAACCCCCGGAGCCAACTGAGCGAGATGGAACAAAGTTAGGTGGTCCCAGGGTAGCCCCAGGCAACTTGCACTGGAGGAGTCTGTTGCCATCGCCCTGAGGGCAGACGGGATCTTTCCAGACTGGCTGGGCCTTATGCTTCTAAACAGGTCACTAACAAGCGGCCAGTTGGTTGGCTATGACTCAGATACATTTTTGCCTGGCCTGTGGAATGTATTTTTTCGACATTGAATTAGCTTCTAACACTTAAAAATTGGGAGACTTCACATAGAAATCTGGATTTCTGGCTTCTCCTGACAGCAGAACACTTGGCCATGCTGGACCCTCCCTCGGACAGGGACGGTTCCTTTAAGTGGGGTATTCACTGCCCAGCAGGCTTGAGGCTCTCTCGTTTTTGCCCTCACCTAGTCCCTGCTTGTTTTCCCTGATCTAAAATGTCACAGATTGCAAATTTGGGTGGGAGGCAGGATCAGATAGCTAATCTCTGGCAACTCCAAGCTCTGTGATGCCCCTGGATGTGGAGGAGGTGGTCCAGGGCTCTAAGAGACCACAATGCAATGAGGACAAGGTATTTGTCATCAACACTGATCTCTGAAATCCTTGTCACATCCTGGGGCGGGGGGCGCATTTGGAATCCACAGCATGGCAAGTGGATGCCATTTACTGAGTACTTATCTCAGCCAATCTCTTCAGTCCTTATAACAAGTCTGCAAAGTAGGCACTCGGTCCCACTTCTAGGATGCAGACACTGAGGTTAGTGCCACACAGCCAGTGCTAGAACTGGCTGTCTGCCTTCAGAGGCCTCTTCTTAACCAAGGCAGCTTCTCGCTCTCCCTGTGCATTATTAGCTCTCATTAGGGCCAGTCTTCAGTTCAAAACACGTGGCCGTTTTGGGTTCAATAATAGTTTTCAAAAGCACACAATAAACAATGTTTAAACGATGTATCACATTAGTGATAATTTTCTCGAGCAAACGTGTAAAATGATTTGATAGCTGTAGTGCAAGGTGGGCGTGGGTGGAGTAGGTGTGCTGGGGTCTTTGCTTGCCTGGGGCACTGAGGCTGAGCTCCCTGGCCCAGAGAGAGTGCTGTTGGGCAGGCAGGTAAGTCCCTGAGGAGCAGCTTGTAGGCTACAACTCAGGTTCCTATAAATTTGTGGCAGCTTGGAAAGAAATGGAAATCATCTCAGGTGCACTTGAAGGACATGCAAATTTACTTTTTGTCTTTAATTATAATTTCAAGTTTTTCCGACATTGAGGAGCACAGTGTGTTCAGCGGGTTCTATAAACTTCCTTCTGCTGGTAACTCCCCGCCTCTTCCCAACCCCACCCCGCCTCATCCAAGTCTAGCATGAACTTTCAGGCACCTGGAAAATACCTGCCATAAGGTCAGCTGGGAATGTAAGGGTCACAGATACCGGGGTGCAGGTGTATAAAAGGAGGAGGAGGAGCTGGTTTTGGCGTGAAGGCACCGGAACTTCCAAGGTTTTTGCAAGACGTTTGCAGCTTTTGCAAACAGCCTTCAAGTCAGCAGCGCCCCACTGCGGAATTCAAAGCTAAGCTTGTCATAATTGTTAACACCTTCTTTGACCAGTCTTTTTATATTACTATTAATAATAATAATAATAATAATTACTATTATTATTATTTTGCCGGCGGGAAGAGTCTGCGGTCTTGGTTTTAGGGAGTACCATATACAGGGAACAGTCTCCTCGCGTACGTAAGCCAGGGAAGATTTCCACCGGCTTGCAGGGTGAGTAGATTTCCAGGCTTAAGAAAGCGGGGCACGGGGCAGGGGGACGGAGAGTAACAATTTTGGAAGGCCTCATGGGTTACATTGAAAGTTAGCGACGCTTCTGGTTCTAGGTTGAGCACAATGACCGCTTTGCTCTGGGCAGCTGGCTGGACCCGAGGTGATCGCAGAGGAGCTCGGCCTTTGGCGCGGTTGGGGGAACCCAGTTTTCGAGGGCGCGGAGACTGCGAGTCTCTGCAATCCGGAGGAGCCGCGTCCACGCGGGAGCCGGTATCCTGCGGAGCGCTGACCGCGTGGAGGTCCCTCCGCCTGAGCCAGGAAGGGGGTGCACGCTCGCGGCCCTGGGGGAGCCCTCCCACTCTTCCCAAGTTTGCCGGCCCCAGGGCCGGAGGAGGGCGCCTCTCCCGGCGGCGATGCGCTCGGTACTTAAAGGCGTCTCGGCTGGGCCGGCGCTAGTCAGTCGGAGCGCGCGGCGGCGGCGGTGAGGAGTGGGAGGAGGGGCATGGAGCAGCCGCGGGCCTGCTGAGCACCGGAGCGCGGGCAGCCGGCGGCACGGTGAGCGAGGGCCCGGCCGGCCGCTTCGGAGGGGCGGGCCGCGCGGGGACTGCGCCGAGGACACGGGAGCGCCCGGCTTCAGGGGTGCCCCGCGGACTCCAGCCGGCTCCCCCGGATGTGCGGGCGCCGAGTCCAGCGCCGGGAGGCGGGCTGAGGGCTGCGGCATCTCCAGGCTTCCTGGCGGCGGGTCCCGCAGCCCCCTCCCCACTGACCCCTCCTCCCTTTCTTCCTCCGTCCTCTCCTCCAGTCTCTCCTCCCTTCCTCCCTTGCGGCTCCTGTTTTGTGAATGGACTGGGAGGCGGACGACCGTGCGGGGCGCGAGGCTGGCCAGAGTCTCTCCCTCCCCCACACCCGCCCGCGGGCTCGCACCTGTCCTGGCACCAAGACGCTCGGCGCCCGCATTCCTGCGGGTCAGCCGGGCAGAGGCCGCACGTATCCGCGGGCCTGGGCTCCCTTTCTTCTGCTGGCTCGGAGGGGCCGGTAGGAAAGAGCCCCCGCCCCGCGCACAAGTTTCCATCCCGCCGCGTGTGGGCCCCGAAGCAGGGCACACCTGTCAGCTGGAGAAGCTGCAGATTGGGCCGCCCGACAAAGTTTCGGGGGTAGATGGGCGGTGTGCGTCCTTGGTTGGAGATTTTCTCCTTCCGTTTGCCTAGTGGGTGATGTGTGGGGGGTCGGTCGCAGGGCTCGTCCCTAATCTGGTGCCTTAGAAGCCGGGGGCGCATTAGCCTACCCGGGCCGAGCTCGCGTGAATCCCTCCGGAGAGAAGGGGGAAAGTGTGCGGGGGCGAGAGGCGGTCTAGCCTCCCCTCCGCTGGCTTGGGGTGACACGCGCCCTATCTGGGCAGGGGCACCTCAGCCAGAGCCCACACCAGCGCCTGGTTGTTCGCGAGGTCATCGGCTATAGAATCTTCTTGGCCTTCAGAGGGGTCGGGGGTGCAGGGTAGTGCCTCCAATTCCTGCTCCGGGTGTGGGGGTCCTGCCCGGGGAAAGGTGGGAGCCGGCGACACCGGGGATGTCGCCTTTGTCTGCAGGCACACTTTGTCAAGGTAGCTTGGGCCCCGGGGAGATGAGTGGGGCCTGGTCCGACTGATTCCTTGGATTTTCCTGTTCTTTCCCGTGGGTCGTGGGAAATCGGCACGTGGGTGTGGTCGGCGCCTCCTTCACCAAAAAGGGAGACTCAAGCGAGGGGGGCTGGTGAGAAGCGTGGCGAGTGCCTTCCCGGCTGCATTAACCTGGTGGGCATTGCCTCCGGCACTGCACCGAGGCCGCCGCCAGCGCCCAGCAGGTTGCTGGGCTGGCCTCGGACCCTCTGCCCTTTCCCAGATTGCAGGTGGACGGTAGAGACCGCAGCGCCTCCTCGGCATGCAAGCTCTAGACGGGCACACGAGGGGCGGCACGCGCCTGGGCCCTGGGTAACGGGTGTGGGGGCCCCTGGGCTGCAGGCGCGTGCCAGGAGGGGTTGGGGTGGGAACGAGGGAGGGCTGGGAGCCCGGCCGAGGAAGCTTCCCGGGGATGGTGGGGCAGAGCTACAGCCCGGAGGCTGCGCTTCCCGGAGAGGCGAGGCTGCCAACAGCACTTTCCGGACTGAAGCTGCTGGAATGGGGCTGGTGCCTGAATCTCATTTGATGTAGGCAGTGACTGCGTTGTTCCCCTGGCAAGAAGGTGTGCTTGTGTTGGGGCGGGGCTCAGGGGACGGTTTCAGTGAGACCCAGAGTTGGAGCAAGCTTGGAAGTGAGACCTCATTGTCTGCAGAGGGTGGGTGGTGGTGGTAACGGGATTCTCCAGACCCGGCACCCTGCCCCCCCCCACAGTCAGCCTTCCCACTTGGGTAGTCTTTCATGACTGGAAAGTGCTTCCCTTTTTAGAGAAATGATTTATTAATACCTGAGATCTGTGAAGCAAGAAACCATTAGAACCCCGGCTAGGGAAAAATACCAAGTCCAGAGAACTTGGGCAAGGTCAGGCAGCCAGGAGGTGGTAGAGCCCCATCCAAAGCACAAGTCTTCTGGTGTCTGTCTAGTCTTAGGCTCTTTTTGTTAAAACACAGCAGTTTCCAACAGTACAGATGCTAGAAGCCCTGACTATTGCAAAGGTACTCTGGCAGCATTTGCAGGAGTGGCCGGGCAGGGGGATGAGCAAAGAGATTCCATGCGGGCACTAGGACCAGGCTGATGGGGCTTCCCAGGCAGCTGCAGTGTGGCTGCAGTTCCCTCTGGTGCCCTGAGCGCTGGGCTCTTCCAGGAGAGCTGTCCACACCCCAGCCCTCATTTCCCTTTCTTTCCCTTGTCCGCCTTTCCCAGTTGCTTTCCCTTTCTTTCCTGATTCCCAAGTAAATGAGAAAAAGGTGACAAAGCAGAGAAAACAGGGAAACTTCTCTTATTGATCTTGCTGTTTTGAGAAGAGGAAGCTGTTTCCTTCTTTTTTCCCCTGGCACCTCTCTACGTTTCCTGTTGTTTCCCCTCTCCCCCTCCCACACTTTACTGGCGCACATTCCCCTCCCAGAGTGCAGTCCCCCAGTGGGGACAGCGCAGGTAGAAGCTCTTGGACCACTGGTTGCTTCCTTGTCCGTCTTCCTTCTCCCCAGCCCCTCCTGTGCTCAGGAGTGCCTCAGGTTCCTCCCTACTGAGGCCTGCCTTGAAGAGTTTTTGGTCAGGCAGATCCCGGTTCTGCCATCTACCCGCTAGGTATCCTGTAGCTCGCTCCTTCAGCTTTGGTTTGCCCAACAGTAATTAGTAAGTGCTACTTTAAGAGCTTTATGTAACCTATTTAACCCTCAAAGAGGCTACAAGGTCAGTGCTACAACCCACAGATTACAGGCAAATTAACTAGGGGATAGAACATAGTCACACAGATAGTAAGTGTCAGGGCTGGGATTCGAACCCTAGTAGTCTGGCTTCCGAGTTTGCAGACAGTCTTTGTAATGCTCAGTGATGAAAATGGTTTTTGTTAGTGTGTCACTTTCCCAGTTTGGGGCCATGCCCAGAGAAAATGCTTCCACTCCCAGTGACTGGAGATGCTTCCCCCTGCCTGACCCGCACATTTCCCACCTTCTCCCACCAGATGCCGGTGCAGCTGACGACAGCCTTGCGTGTGGTGGGCACCAGCCTGTTTGCCCTGGTCGTGCTGGGTGGCATCCTGGCAGCTTACGTGACAGGCTACCAGTTCATTCACACAGAAAAGCACTACCTGTCCTTCGGCCTGTACGGCGCAATCCTGGGCCTGCACCTGCTCATCCAGAGCCTGTTTGCCTTCCTGGAGCATCGGCACATGAGGCGGGCAGGCCGGACGCTGAAGCTGCCCTCCCCACCACAGCGCGCAGTGGCGCTCTGCATTGCTGCGTACCAGGAGGACCCTGACTACTTGCGCAAGTGTCTGCGCTCAGTCCAGCGCATTGCCTTCCCCAACCTCAAGGTAGTCATGGTGGTGGACGGCAATCGCCAGGAAGATGCCTACATGCTGGACATCTTCCATGAGGTGCTAGGTGGCACTGAGCAAGCCGGCTTCTTCGTGTGGCGCAGCAACTTCCATGAGGCAGGAGAGGGTGAGACGGAGGCCAGCCTGCAGGAGGGCATGGACCGTGTGCGGGATGTCGTGCGGGCCAGCACCTTCTCATGCATCATGCAGAAGTGGGGAGGCAAGCGAGAGGTCATGTACACGGCCTTTAAGGCCCTTGGCAATTCGGTGGACTACATTCAGGTAAGTGGCTCCCTGTGAGTATGTGGCTGTGTGGCTGTGTCCAGTCAGCTGGGTGTCCCCTCCTCCAGGAGTTTTAAGTCCAGTCTAGATCCCTGTGTGGTGCACAGCCATCCTCTGCACTTAAGAAGGTGATGGGCATAATGGTTCTGAACAGCTGTCCTGGGGTCAAAAAGGCCTGGGATGGAATCCTGATTCTGCTGTTACTTAACTCTGTGACTTGTGTCCTAATAATAATGATAGCAAACAGATGTACAGCACTTACTTCATACCGGGCCCTGTTGTGGGCTTCTCGTACATATTAACTCTTTTAATCTTCATAATACTCCCAAGGAATAAGTACTATTTTTTTTAAGATTTTGTTTTTTTATTTATTTTCAGAGAGTGGGGAAGGGAAGGAGAAAGAGAGGGAAAGAAACATCTGTTGGTTGCCTCTCCCACGCTCCCAACTGGGGACCTAGCAGGCAACCCAGGCACGTGCCCTGACTGGGAATTGAACCATCAACCTTTAGGTTCACAGGCTGGTGCTCAATCTATTGAACCACACCAGTCAGGGCCAGAGATAAGCACTATTATTATCTCCACTCATAGAGGGCAAACCTGAAGTACAGAGAGGCTAAGTGACTTGCCTGATGTCACTCAGCAGTAAGGTACAGAGCCAGAACTTGAGTCCAGGCATCGGCTCTTAACTCACTGTGCAACGCTGCCTCACCATCAGCAATGCGGGGATGAGCCTGTCCATCATAAAGTGTGGTAAAGAGCAAAGATCATCATGCTGGGAAGCACTCAGATACTGTTTTAGCTATGGACCAAAGCCCTACTCTCCCCAGTGTCCAATTCGCATCTGCAAGGTGGAGGGACACAGGTGCAACTCTTCCTACAGTCTGATTCGGTAGCAGTCTTGGCAGGGCCAGAACCCTGAGCAGCTTCCAGTCAAAGGGCTCATTGATACCAGTCTGAAAACTTTATTAGATTGTCAAGGTTAAATAGCTCCGGTATTCAAATAACAAAACCTATAGAGAGCTGATTAGAGCTTCATACATTTCAGTAACAAGTAGAAACTGATACTCAGGCCCCCGGATTTCTGGCCCAGCATCCACGCTGTCCATTCCTCTCTTTCTGCCCTTCTCTGTACCTGCCAGAGGGCTTTGCCCATCACTTGAATGAGTAGTGGCTGTTGAGGCAGCCTTGCTGTGTTGTTACTCAGTCCTGCTGACAGCATGTTAAGTACTCCAATATGTAGATTTTCTATTCTGTACTCATCTAAAATTAGCTTGCCACAGATTTTTTGTTTTGGGTTGTTATTTTTTTTAAGTTGTATCTTTGCATGAGATTTGGTACATTTACCTTTTTCTGTGTTCCTAGGCCCAAGGACCTCCTCAGCCTTGTGGGGAGGGACATGAGGCAATTCTTGATTCTGCAGTTCACCTAGGGTCAAAGGGTCTTTGAACCTTTCCTGAGGACCCCGAAGGCTTAGCAAAAGCCCTTGAGCCCTGGCACATGCTCAAGCCACAGTGAATGACTTTGTCATTCACTCCCTAGAAGCACAGGATCCCCCCAAGCCTGCTCCGCTACACATCTGTTCCTGTGTGTTCTGGTCCAGTAGCAACCAGGCTCACATACACAAGCCAGCCTTTCCCCTTAGTGCCCTGGTAGAGTTCAGCCTGTCTTCCAACAGCCGTGCTGAGGGTGTGTCTTTCCCTCTTTGTGGAGATTGCCTTGCCCCAGACACTGGGGAACTGCAGGCAGCCTGGAGCTCTAACTTCCCTAACCCTGCTCGCTAGAAAGACCTTTCTGGAATGAAGGAAGCTGAGAAGCAAGAGGAATGGTTAGGGCCAGGGAAGGAAGTAGCCGTGAGACCAGCAGCACTGGGAAGCTTGGTTTGTAAGCTGAGGAGGCTCTGGGAGTCTGGCCCTGGGACCTTCCCAGCCAGGGCCAGAAAGTAAGAGGTGGGAGAGAGCAGGTGCGATGCTCTGCCTGGTTCCCCTCAGCCTTCTGTGGCTTATCTCTGGCCACTGTTGTCTTCCAACAGGGAGACAGAAACCTGGGTAGGTTGGAGCATGGGGGGCTGCCCCCTTCCTACATGCTAATGGCTTTCACTCAGCACCTTCAGTAAAAGGATTTGGGGCTTTTGCAGAACAGGGTTTGGGCTCATCTGTGGACACTTTGCTCCCTCAGACGTCAGACGTCAATTCTCCTGCCCAGTAACTATCTGAGCTCTTTACCACCTCAGCAATTTTCTAGAAAACAGACAAGGAGTCAGCACCAGAATGTGTTCATAGCTCAGATTCAACTAATAACGGGGCTGTGTGTTAGAATCATACCATGAGCCTCCTAGGAAAGGAGGGCAGGTGGGCAAGATCTGATCCAGGTTTTGGAGGCAGTTGCTGCCAGAGCCTCCACGCCCATCCAGATGAGAGCAGTCCTGAGCCATTCTGTGCCCTGATCTGAGACTTGGCCAAGGTGATGGGGTTGTGGACCATCCAAGAGGCCAGAAACTGAAACAGGGAGACCCTGTTGTTAAAATCCTATGGGATAGTTTCTAGCCTCTGCAAGAACTTGGCTGTCTGAGGAGTGTCTGCTGGCCCTGTGTCTATGATCTGATTTCAATGACTTTAGTCTTCTTTCTTTCCAAGGATCCAGAGAAACATTTTAAGATCATTTCTCAGGAGCGTGGCTTCACAGAGGCTAAAGACTTGCCCAGCACTAAACATTTCTCCCTTTGCAGGCCCAGTGCTGACAGACCCCGGATCTCTCTCTCAGGGAAACTTTCCTTTGTTACTCCTCTCACCCCCTCCATTTGGCAGAGACCTCTTAGCTAGTGGCTGGAAATGAGTCATATGAATGGAGGTTAAGTTCCTCAGGCCATGTGACCTGAGGCCAAAATGGTCTGAGAACCCTAGCTGGTGTGGCTCAATTGCTTGGAGCATTTGTCCTGTAAACTGAAAGGTTGCAGGTCCAATTCCTGGTCAAGGCACACACCTAGGATGCAGGTTGGGTCCTCAGTTGGGGTGTGTGTGAGGCAACCTGACCAGTGTTTCTCACATGATGCTTCTCTCCCTCTCTCTCCCCCTCCCTTTCCCTCTCTCTAAAATTAATGGGCATGTCCTTGGGCGAGGATAAAAATTTTTCTTTAATGGGCTGACAGTGCATTTCCTCTGCAGGTGTGTGACTCCGACACTGTACTGGATCCAGCCTGCACTGTTGAGATGCTTCGAGTCCTAGAGGAGGACCCCCAAGTAGGGGGAGTCGGGGGAGATGTCCAAGTAAGGAGTAACAAAGGGTTCCTGGGGGAGGGGGTCTGAACTCTTTCTCATCCAATTGGATAGATCTGGGAAATGGCATCTTGACTTCTTAGTGTTTTGGGGGTTGGGGGAGACATCCCTCTTGGACAGTTTCAAAGGGCTCACTTGCTACTCAACCCTTTCCTGCCCTTTTTCAACCTAAGGGGGAAAATTACCAGGTGTGTGGAGAGCCTGTGATGCTGGGAGGGACACAGGATGCTGAGGCCATTGATCCTGGGGGGTGCTTCCTTCTTTGCTGATAGCACAGTGCACACCTCCAGAGTTAGGCCCCTGAGAAACCTTTGCTCTCAGGTAAGGTGCTCTGAGGGGCTCTGGACAGTGTGGTCAGGATAAAGGGCATTATCTTCTTCCAGAGGGTACTGCTGCCAGCATACCAGGCCTTCCCAAGAAGCTTTCCAACTGAAGGGTCAGGACAGGTGGCTGGGTGTTGCACTGCCTCTTTGTCAAGGCCTTGTGTCCGTCACTGCCACAGGTGGCTGCCTCCTGAGACTGAAGGTGGCTTTGGCTGCTAGAGTAACTTCACTGGGACAATCCGTGCAGACGGCACAGTGGAAAGTTGGGGCTGGTGCTCAGGAGAGTGGGCGTGGTTGGCTCCTCTGAACCTCAGGTTTCCTAGCCCTGGATGGGCCAGGACTCATGGCTGGAATTTGAGCAATGGGCTACAGCACTCAGGGTAGGGAGGCCTCATGGTCTCCGGTGTCTGTCTCCTGGGGCTCATGGTCTCAGGTGAGGAGGCCCAGCATCTATGGTTCCCTTACAGATCCTCAACAAGTATGATTCATGGATCTCCTTCCTGAGCAGTGTGCGGTACTGGATGGCCTTCAACGTGGAGCGGGCCTGCCAGTCCTACTTTGGATGTGTGCAGTGTATTAGTGGGCCACTGGGCATGTACCGCAACAGCCTTCTCCAGCAATTCCTGGAAGACTGGTACCATCAGAAGTTTCTAGGCAGCAGGTGCAGCTTTGGGGATGACCGGCACCTCACCAACCGTGTCCTGAGCCTTGGCTACAGGACTAAATATACAGCACGCTCCAAGTGCCTCACAGAAACCCCCACGAAGTACCTCCGGTGGCTCAACCAGCAGACCCGCTGGAGCAAGTCTTATTTTCGGGAGTGGCTGTACAACTCTCTGTGGTTCCATAAGCACCACCTCTGGATGACCTATGAATCCGTGGTCACGGGTTTCTTCCCTTTCTTCCTCATTGCCACAGTCATACAGCTTTTCTACCGTGGCCGCATCTGGAACATTCTCCTCTTCCTGCTGACGGTGCAACTGGTGGGCATTATCAAGGCTACCTATGCCTGCTTCCTCCGGGGCAACGCAGAGATGATCTTCATGTCCCTCTACTCCCTTCTCTATATGTCCAGCCTCCTGCCAGCCAAGATCTTTGCCATCGCTACTATCAACAAGTCCGGCTGGGGCACCTCTGGCCGAAAAACCATTGTGGTGAACTTCATTGGCCTCATCCCTGTGTCCATCTGGGTGGCGGTCCTTCTGGGAGGACTGGCGTATACAGCTTATTGCCAGGATCTGTTCAGTGAGACGGAGCTGGCCTTCCTTGTCTCGGGGGCCATCCTGTATGGCTGCTACTGGGTGGCCCTCCTCATGTTGTATCTGGCCATCATCGCCCGGCGGTGTGGAAAGAAGCCAGAGCAGTACAGCTTAGCTTTTGCTGAGGTGTGACATAACCCTCAAGCAGAGCGGGGAAAGTGCAATGGGTAAGGGAGGGAAGGGGAATGGAAGAGAAAAGATGGGGTGGGAGGGAGGAGGGAACGCTGTTTTAGTTTCTTAGTGGTCCGAAGGACAAATCTGAAGTGCAAAGAAAGGTGATTTGTGGTATGGCCAGGGGCAGTTCTGCTTAGAGAGGGCAACACTGACCCCAGTTCAGGGGGTGGATGTTTCCAGGCTGCCTGTCTGCTGCATGGTGGTCTCCGGGGAAGATTGTACTCCCTGCCCCAGGAGCCAGAGGGAACTCAGAAGTGCACTAACTCAAAATAAGTTCCACTCAGTGGCAACTTCTGATAGGTAAGTGAGCAACGCCAGCTTGTGGGAAGGGGTTCTCTCAGCCCATCTGAACACAACCAGAGGTGGTGGGAGAATTTCTGAGATCTGGGCCAGCTAGTAAATAGCTTCCCCCTCAATCTAGTTATCAATGCAATAAGATTGTGCCTGAGATACAAGGCCCGGAAGCTGGATCTCTGGGCATCAGAAAACAGGGTATGGGAATGGTGCTTTATTACATGATACACCCCATTCCACATCTCCACATCCCAAGAATGAGCCAAACCGACAGGGAGTTAGCACTGAACTGCTTTCAGGTGCACGTGGACATGAATGCTGAAAAGGAAAGTTTGCTGGGAGGAAAAAAGACTGGCAGGGGTGCTAAAGTCCACGGGCTATATGGAGGCCTGTATGTATTCCACCTGGAAACTGCCAGACGTTTAGATTAGCTTGTCTGTAAACTCCACTGGGGAGACAAAATGTTTTGGTCATCTAATGGGAAGACTGAACCCCAACATACTAAAAAAGGAAGTGAAGACTCAGTATTTCAACCTGTCTACTCCTGAATTCCTCTTCAATTCAGCTGAGTCCCAAGACAGCCTCCTCACTTTGCTTTCAATGAGATGCCATCACCTCTTCACCCTCCTCACTGGGTTTTCCAAGATGGCAAGTGAGGCACAGCCTGGCCCCTCTGTGATAGGCTAGCCTGCCCTCAGCACATGGGGGAAACCTACGACGAGCCTCTGACCAAACTGGCTACCACCTTGGAATTGCTTGGGACAGATTCCTTGGCAGCTGGGTAGCATGTGT
This sequence comes from Macrotus californicus, assembly GCA_007922815.1. NCBI lineage: Eukaryota > Metazoa > Chordata > Mammalia > Chiroptera > Phyllostomidae > Macrotus > Macrotus californicus. The sequence continues at coordinate 27,009 of VMDR010003475.1, forward strand.
GACTTTCAGGTTATAATTCTTGACAATCGTCTCTAATGGAAAGCTTTTCAGTGTTCCCTCAGTGGACCCTCAAGTCCAAGCTGGTCATCTTCGAGACTGTCCATTCTCTTCAGTGGCTTCTCCAGGGAATTCTTACAGCCAAGCAGTGGACAGTCACTATTGCCATTGCTTCTTTCCAGAAACCAAACTAGGAGATGGAATTGATTCCTAAGGTTCTTGCTTTCTCAGGCCACTCAAGGCTGTTTTATTTCCCCCTGATTTTGTAGGGGAATATGGGAAAGCCTTTTTCTAGAGATTGGCAATCCACAGACTATTCTCAGCTCCTGGGTTTGAAACCTGGGATCTTGACCAAGCCTCTGAATGAGGGGTTGCTTGCTTGTGTGTGCTCTCTCCAAATGGCTCACTCTCATAGGGTCCAGCTAACCCCCATGGAAGCAGCACTAAGGGAGATAGGAGTTGAGGGGGCAAGCCTCTGGTGTGCCCAGGTGCTTCCTACAAAGGAACAGTGTGCTGAGCCACAGATTGGCAAACCTGGTGCTTTCCTTCATCTCCCATGAACTCAAAGGTTTTCCGAGTGCAGCCAACACTGCTGCATCACACAGACCTCAAGTTTCTGATAAGACTGCTGGTTGATGTTGGACCCCATCCATGAAGACTTAGAAGGGGCAGCAGGCATTTGCTAAAGGCAGTTGTTCCAGGCTCTTCCGTGTTTTTGCTGGCCAAGAAGTAAACTATTTTGAGCACTACAATGGAGGAAATCCGGTCAGCCAACTGCAGAGTTTAGACTTGACGAAGGGCTTGTTTTTCTTCAGGCTTTACTTGAAGGTTAACGTAGGATGGATTCCCAGATGGAAAACTTGGCTGTCCTGCCATCAGCTCTGCCTTGCACTGTGGTTATCAACCTTACAACAAAAGTAGGCGAGTACAAGCAGTGGGCTCACAACCTTTGACCTCGACTGGTTTTTCTAAGTTATTTTGTATATTTTTCAGCAGTGAAACCAAACTGGGTCTGCAGCTTTATCCCCATTTCTAGCAAGGGAAGAGCCTTTATACAATTGGACACATTTTGGTTTTCCCTCATTGAGAATTTTAACTGTTTTTGTATTATTTCTACAATAATTTGTAAACATATTTATTTTTACTTTTTTTTTAACTTTTCATGTCAAATTTTTATACTGCACATTTGTCAAAATAAAGATTCTCACATAATGCTATTATCTCTGAGCTACTTCCTCCCTTTCTGTACTTAATGAAAACTAGCTATTTATTCAGTTTTAAAAGTGGCACTTGAGCTGGAAATATAGCTGAGGTAATCCAAGCGTCACTCAGAAACACGGTAAACTGTCAGTCGCCTGCACTGGGGACTACAGCAGGCCAACCCTGGTAACTGCACCTGCGGCGGCTTAGCTTTTATTGTACGGGGTAGGCAGGGTCTTTGGGGAAACTATTGGCAGATGAGCGAGCTAAAGCTGAAAATCAAGCTTGCCTCTTCCTTAAGTGAAGGCATTGTGTATCTGGCAGATAATGGAGGCGTGTGGCCAGGCTGCAACCATGGAAAGCAGGGAGTAAACTTCCTTCCATGTGGTACAGGTAACAAAATGGAGTAACATCGGCAGCCCTCTCATCCCATTTATTAAAGAAACAGTTAGAAAAGATACAACGCAGGAAAAAACAACCATCCTTTCACATCAGGTTGAACAAAGCACAGTGATTTCTCCCCTTCACCCCCAACCCCCCACCCCATGTCCCATCCCCATCAGCTTAAATTCTGAGGTTCTGTGATTGGGAGTACCAGTGGAGAGGGAGTTGTATGAGCAGTGGAGCCTTGATTCTGGCCTCCTCTAAGTCCCAGAGAAGGAAGCTGCAGGACTAGTTGTCAAGTAAAAATTGTATTTGGTGGGTCTTTAAAGTGGCCGCCCACCTCCCTATTCTGTGTTCAAGCCCCCAGGGAAAGGTATGGCAGTAGAGGGTAACCAGGTCCAAGCTGCCCAGGTCAGAACTGCTGAAGCGTGGTCCGTTCACCAATGCCACGTTTCTAGAGAGCAGTGAGCTGATTCTCCAGTGGTGAGCAAGGGACTGCATATGAATTGGGACCTGCAGGCCAATGTATCCCTGAGGAAAGTCCACAAGAACAATTCAAGAAACTAGTAAGAAACAAGGGGCAGAAAGCTGTGGGACAAAAGCACAGCAGGCTTCTGGAAGGCTGGAGATCCGTTCTCTCGAGGCTAGGATCATTCCACCTGCTGTAGTCCATGTCCCACAAACAACATTTTACCTTCAATCAAGAAAGAAGCAGAATTTGAAAAAGATGGCTCATTTGAACTTGAGCCCCAGCTATGTACTTCAGACTGTAGCTCCATGTCTACCCTTTTGCCTAAAACACAGCCTCTGCCCAGAACCACGATGCCTGGAAACCAAGGTGGTCCTGGAGAGAAAATGCTATTTAAGGGGGTAACATTCCATTTGGGTACATTGCAGCCATTGGACCCCCTGGTCTGGGGAAAGCAGCTGGGTTTGTGCCAGGGAGACTACCCACTCTAGGAAACGGGACCAAAGTCTTGGCTACAGGGCCATTCATCCTTGGAAAGGAAGTTGGGTTTAGACCCAGGGTCCCAGTTGGCCTTGCAAAAGGAGCTGGGTTGATACCCACAGGGCCTGCTGGAGAAGAACCCAGAGGCCCAGGAGCTGACCTGGGGAAAGTAACCTGACCAGGGCCAAGTGGTCCAGACCTTGGGAACGTAGTTGGACTTGGACCTTGTAAGCCGGTGGCCCTTGGGAAGTTAGCTGGGTTGGGTCCTAAAGGCCCAGAGGCTCTTGGGAAAATTGCTGGATTTGAGCCCTGGAGGCCAGCAGACCTCTGGAAGGTAGCTGGGTTTGAAGCCAATGTGCCAGAAGACTGAGAGAAGGCAGCTGGGTTCAGTGCCCCTGAGCCTGTCCCCCTTGGAAAGGGATTAGCATTTACTCCCATGGGGCCAGCTGGCCTCGAAAAATGAGCTGAATTAGGGCCTATGGGGCCAGGAGCCCTTGACATGGGAGATGGATTTGGCCCTGGGAGGCCAATTCCCCGAGAGCCAGGACCCGAGTTTGGGCCCATGGGGCCAGGTATTCTCGCCATGGAAGGTGGGCTTGTGCCCATGTTTCCAGAAGCCTGTGAGAAAGATGAATTTGCTCCTAAAAGACCTGCTGCTCTTAGAATGGGGGCAAGATCTAGGCCTTGAGGGCCAGCCATTCTTAAGTTAAGACCAGATCCTGTGCCCAAGAGGCCACCTGCTCTGGTATCCAGATTAGGGCCTGGGCCCACACCACCTGCCCTTGGGTTGTGCCCAAGGCCTGGGCCCAGGTCACTTACTCTTGGGTTGTGCCCAAGGCCTGGTCCCAGGTCACTTGCTCTTGGGTTGTGCCCAAGGCCTGGGCCCAGGTCACTTGCTCTTGGGTTGTGCCCAAGGCCTGGGCCCAGGTCACTTGCTCTTGAGTTGGGCCCAAGGTTGGGACCTGGAAACATACCTGACCTTGGGGCAGGGTTTGAACCTACAAAGCCCGATCTCAGACTGGGACTTGGTCCAGGGCCCAGGCCAACAGACCTATTATTGGGAGGACCATTTCCAGAAGTCAAGAGGACACCTGTTCTCAGGTTGGGTGTAGATCCAGGGCCCATGGGGCCGCCACTTCTGGAGTTAGGACCTGTTCCCAGGAGACCACCTGCCCTTGAGTTGGACATAGGACCCGGTCCTGGGAGACCCCCTAACCTGGGGTTAGACAGAGGCCCTGGGCCTGGAAGAGCCCCTGCTCTAGGGTTTAGAGCTGGGCCTGGGCCTGGGCCCAAGAGGCCACCTGGCCTTGGGAAAGAAACTGCACTTGTGCTAGTGGGATTCATTCCCCTTGGAAAAGAAGCCATGCCTGGGTCACGAGCACCAGCAGGGTAAGGTGCTGGATTTGAAGCCAATGAACCTGATGAAGCTGGAAAAGAAGGGTTCCTTGGAAATGGGACCAGATTTCCACCAAGAGAACCAGTTGTCATGAGGAGAGAATCCGAGATCATGCCCAGTGGGTGGCCTGTGTTTAGAACAGGACCCCCCTGCGGTCCCAGGGAACTATCGAGCCGTCCTCGAGGTGGCAGTGGAGCACGAGTCCAAGGAGTTGGCCGCTCTCTAGGGAAAATCCGGGGTTCTTTCATACTTTCTTGGGAACGTTGGTGATAATGGGCTTCGGGCGAGTTTTGAAAAGAATCTTGCTTTTGATGAGTGCTGTCACCAAGTACCGGGTACCAGTCTCACAGGCACGCTCATCACAGTCCTTCTCTCCAGAAGTGTGTTTGACAAGGACTGCAAAAGGTTTTTCCAGGTGGATGACTTTCCCATACAGGATATGATGCCCCACGATCAGCACAGGGATTCCCTTTGGCAGAACAAGAATGAGATGCCTGAGGTTCAGGGCAAGATCATAATGCTCAGGTGCTTCCTAGAGATGCTCTTGGCAGGCGATACTGCCACTTGCCCTCCCTGGTCTGGCTCTTCCATTGCTGAGCAGCCACAGTGGACAACCCACCCTCGTGCCCTTTTTTGCCCAGGTAAGAGAATTTTCATTTTTAGAACTGTGACTTTTCGAGATTCCTCAAAGCTGAACTGCCCTGCTACCACAGAGGTGGGGGGGGAGAATAAGCAGACAGCTTAGCAGATTAGCTAGACCTTGAATAACAAACCTGAGGGCAGTCCTCACTCTGGGTCCTGGGAGCACCACCTTGGTGTAGCTTGCTTTCCTGAGGCATTAGGCAGGGAAAGAAAAGCCCCCTCACCTCAGTGGTGTAATGTAGGTCTCCCAGAAGGTTTCCAGCTAATCCAGTGCTGTAGCGAGCCTCGATCTCCCCCTGTAGCTCCATCAGCACCCATTCTGCCAGGCCTCCAGCCCCAGCACTGCAAGCAAAGGGCTGGCGGTTACAATATTTTTGTGGGGTGAAGGATGACTAGTGTCCTACACCACCATCAAGGCCCAAAGGAACTGTGTGTTGAGCACAAGTTCTCGGGAAACTGGGCAGTGTTCCGCACTGAACTAGAGTTTGAAGTGCAAGGATCTGTATGGGAGGTACCTCAGGACCCCGATTCCTCCAATAAATAGAAAGTCTATATAGCTCTAGGCATTCAAGCTGAATAAAAAGTCTTAAAACATACTCACCTGGAAACAACAATTTGTACCATGAGCCTTCCGTCTTTAAAAAATCAACTGAAAATAAGCTGTAGAAGGGAAAAAAGGTTTAGGATAATAACGACAGCTTGTATTTACTTGTGTACTAGGCACTTAGTGCTTTATATACATTTTATTTCATTCCCCTAACAATTCTATAAGGTGTAAACTTTTAAAGAACTAATACACATATAAGATTGCTTAAGATCACCAAAGGCAACTACAATGTAAACAGTTAATGAAATATCACAATTGGGTTCAAGATCACATAGCTACTAGTCAAGAAACCAGAATTTGAACCCAACATATACGTTGCACAGCCCACATTCTTGACCACTATACTAATAATCTGCCTTCCTCAAGGATATTGTTAAGAGCTGGTTCTTTTAGATTTTACTTTTCCTTGGTGATACTATGAACTTCGTGCCCACTTTGCTTATCTGGTATTTCAAGGTTCAAAGGACCTCCTTTAACTAAAAGCCTTGAGAACTGAAAAGTCCTTCAGTCAACTTTAGTGAAAGGTAAGCTGATTTCTGACGTGACTCTCATCAAATGCTTTGACCATCTTTCGCTTAGACACTAAAAAGAGTGTATCATGCCACTTCTAAGCCTCTCATTTTATACAACAGCACCACCTGGTGGCAAGTTTGTGGTACTACATAAAAATGGACTTACATAGAACACTTTTGCTGGAAACTGGCTTCACTTGTACTTTTCTTTCTGGAAAGGACAGATTCACCAGAGATCTAACCTACAACTTCTGTGTAAGTCTTTCCAGTGAATAGATGGAGCTTAGTAGAAAGTTATTAGTCCAGTGTTTACCAAATGTAGTACAGCAAGTTAGTAGGTTTAACTGTGCTAAACTTTAGCAAATAAATTAAAATAGGTTTTTTAACTGATCTGTTCATTTTCATTTTAGACCTCCAGGGAAGAGTGCACTGCCATCAAGCAGACTTAAAGGACAGTAGACTCTCTATTCTTGAGCACCAAACATACTTTGGGAACATGAGGTTGGTAGATCACTGGACTTCAAATATAAACGGCAGCTAATATTTAGTGTATTTTTAGTACAGATGCTGTGCAGACATATGGGTGGTATCTCTCATCCCTGTGACCACTCTTGAGATAGGTACTTATCCCTATTTTGCAGATAAAGCTACTGAGATACACTTGCTTATATGCGGCGCACAGACAGGCAGTACGTGGCAGAGCTGGCCTAAGAACCTAGGCCACCTGACTTTATCTACACTGATTATGGCTACCCAATTCTGTCCTCCCAAAGGAGAAAACCAAGTGCCAGTGAGAACGAAAAGGCATCAGGCAGGCACCCATATACCCAAGAGCTGGTCAGAGGGGCAACAGGGAATCAATAAGCCATCCCCAAATAAGCCACACCTTGGGAAGCAGCACCAGCTGTGGGACCACTTAAGAACAGGTCATACACTAGCTCAGGAGGGCACAGGTCTTCTTACAAAGGAGGAGGCCCTCATCGAAAGAACCACCAAAAGCACTTCCAAGGTTTCTTGGGGAAAGAGTAATGATTTAAAATCAAAACCCAAAAGGTTTGACTGGATTCAGAACAATCTGGGTGGGATACACATTGTCATTTGGCTTCTACCTGTTTTGAAGTGAATTACTATTAAAATTATTAACTTAAGAACCTGAAAAGTCAAAGTGCCACCACAATTCTAAGAAAAAGGTCCAGGCAGAGCGTTATCTTTATAATACAAAAAGCTTCATTTCTCACTTGTCTGAACACTTAATCTGTAATTTTTCAGTTCTGAAATGAAAACAATTCTACTATATAGGCATTGTCTTATCTCCCGTTTTACAGATGAGGGAAACAGGCTTCAAAAAGCTAAAGGTGAAGTAGCAACTCACACAGTGGGAGAGCTGGGATGTGAACCAACTCCACAACATGGTCTCTCTGGCCCCCTCTCCTATATTGTCAAATTTTAAAATTTTACTTTAGGCCCTTAAAATACCCTATCACCTGAATCCTGTTTTTTTTCTTGCAACAGTTGCCCTTCAGCAAAGTAGACAGCTATCCAGTATGCCTGTAGAACTCGGGTTGCTTTACAGTATTAGCTTTTCTCACAGCATCTTTTACAAAATGGCAAATAGCAACCTATGCAGGTTTTATAACTTGCCACCAAAGCAGCTATTACATCTGTGGGGTGGGCAATTAAAAAAGAATAAGCCTGTTTATATTATCATATCTAATTGTTTATAGAGGACATTCTTTTACAATGATTCCTTTTAATCTCCAACAAAATTTCTCTTTTGGCTTGTGACTTGTTAAGATGCTGTCTTACAGAGAACAATCTTATGGTGAACAACTATTTTCATGGTGGGACTGCCCCCGGAATAAAGTAAACAACTATTTTCATGGTGGGACTGCCCCCGGAATAAAGTATGGCAGAAGAAAGAATACAGCTTTTACTGAAAGGGGCCTGGACTAAATGGTTTCGCTTAACCACAAATAATTTTTTCCCAGAGCTAAAGTTTTTTTTAGTTGTTTTCATCAGAATCTTTAAATTCTTGTATTTTAAGCTTTTTAAAGTGAGGGTATAAAGACTTTAACATCTGCTGGGCCAACAGGTAGCATTTACTGATTTGGGCCCAGGGACTATTCCTCATGTTCAGGGATACAGGGAGGAAAGCCATTAGATCTGGATTCTATGATTATGCCACATATCCTATGTATGACAGGGGTAATTTAACCTTGTTTCATTTCCCCCCTAATAAACCAGGCTTAAAAAAGAACCCACTTCAAGTTGTGAGAATTAAATGAGGTTATGAATGTAAAGTATTCAGCACAGCACCTAACACATGATAAAGCCTTTAGGGTCAAGCTATTGATTACCTGGAGGAACATGGCTTTTTCTTAGTACAGAATGTCTTAATATTACACTGATTATTTTGATGTTTATAGTGGAGTAAAACATCCTATAGAAGCAGCGGGTCTTCAGAATAGAATCAAGTTCATACATGGGAGAACAATTCAAACATGGCAGTCAAGGTTCACCAAACTGCTTCAGTTCTTGCGGTTATTTTCCTCTAAATGATGACTATTTTTCTGTGTGCCTTTCCACCCAATGAACAATTCAGGAAGCTTGATATATAAATGAATACAGATTATTTTTATTAGCAGTGTTACTGTGATTTTGTGACTGAAGGGGATAGTCTAAAAGGGATCTTGTCTGTGGACAGCTTTCTATTAAATGCTAAAATCCTGTTTCTGAATGAGAAGCTTGCCTCCCTCCAAGAGGGGGCTATGGGGGGTTGGTGGAACTGAATGCTTCCAAACTTTTCTTAGTGAAGAGTGTGTTCAAATACGTGTGTGGATACTATGCATACACGTGGTACTTTCCCATCACATTTTAGGATTCCCATGTTGGAGGGAATCAATTATTGGTATTTGCAGACAATGAGTGGAAAAAATGGCTTCGGTCGATCTGAGTTACTCCAGTTTTCTCCATCTTCTGCCACTCTGCAACCCCATCTCAATCCTTCCTCCTCTTAGTGCTACAGCAGCCTACGTTCCCCAAAGCCCCTTCCTTCTAACCCTGCTTGAGGTCTCTTTCAATCGCGGACTCTCCTCCCACCAGCCCCCATTTTCTCCACCCTCTCCCCTTCCCATCCCTTCAGTCGGGCCACAAACACTTCCTATTTGTAGTCCCGCCCACTTTCTGGGACTTCTCAATCCGCTTCCCCACGCTTCACCAACCTCCACCAAGTTACCCGGCCTTTCGCTGGGACCTATTGCCAAGCTGTTTAACCCTTTCTCCTACCTCCCCAAGAAACGATTCTCTACACTACCTTACTCCACCCCCCCCCCCAGAGTGATGTTCCAAACCGTTCACCCTCCTCCAAAGATTACTCTTAAACTTTCTTCTACCACCTTCATTCTCCAAGTCGTTTCTTGTTTCCCTCTAATTCTGAAATACTTCTTTCCTTGGAAGGACCCCACCCGACTCTTCTCCCATCCCTCACTCCACCCACAAAAGAATCTGGATCACTTTCCAGACTTATCTCTTCCTTCCGACCACCCTCCAAAATCAACTCTCCCAACAGTCTTCCCACCCCCCAATTTAAAATGTCCCCTCGAAAAACCTCACAGTCCTACAACCCCCACCCCACAGAGTCCCCTTTCTGATATTCCCGCTATCGCTTGGGTTCCGGTTCTACCCCGTTCCCATAAACCTCGTGTACTGGGCTCCCACCCCACCGGGGAAGAGCCCCTTTCCGCACATACCTCGAGGATCCGGCCCGCGCCGCCCCCTTCTCCGTCCTCCGCCCGCGCTCGGCCACCCTTTCCGCCCTTCTCCGCTCCGCCCCGCTCGCTCCCCTCCCTCCGCCTTCCGCCTGCACATCCCTCCCTTCCCCCACAATTCCCGGCCTTCCTACGCCCGGGGCACCCCCTATTTCTTCCCCCCACCTCTGCGTGGCCCTCCCCGCGCCCCTCCTTCTTCCCGATCTCCCCTCCCCCGCCAGCCGCTCCCCGCCCCTCCGCTCGCCATTCTTCTCCCCGAGCCGCGCGCCTCGCTCGGCCCCAGCTTCCTAGCTTCCCGTTCCCTCACACCCTCGCCCCCATCCCCAGCTCGGCCCTCGCTCCCCGCAGCCTCCCGCGCCCCCCCGCGCCCGCGGCCTGACCTGCAATGGCGGCCGCCGAGCGCGGCGCCGCGCGGCCAACGGGCGACAACCGAACCTCCCGCCGCCGTCGCCGCCGCCGCGAGCACTGCCTGCGCACTTCCGGCCTTGCGCCACGAGCACTTCCGGGGCAGAGCACGCGAGCGCGCGCGCACGTGGGGCCGGGGCGGAGAGAAGCTAGCACCCATCCGCGGGTAAGTTGGAGAAGGTGTGTGGGAAGCGGCTGGAAGGAGAGGACAGTTCGAGGGGCGGGGGTAATGCCTACCCTAAGTCGTAGCCCCGTGGAGTTCGCCGGCTCTATGTGTCGAGGCGGGTGGAGGCTCCTCCGTAGATCCCCGGAGATGGAAGGGGCGGTGGAGACCTCGCGGGCTCTTCGGAAGCTCTCTTAGCCGGGCCGGGCCCAACACACTTTCTGCCCTCGGGTTCCTATCCTTGAAGGGAGACAACTGAGGAGTGAACCAGACCCGGGCCCTACCGTTGCCTAGTGCGTATGTTGGCAGCGGAGGTGGAGTGGGAGGGGTACTTGGCAGATGCCAAACCGAGTCCTGTCGCTTCCTCCTTGGGGAGCTCTCACTTCTGGCTGCCCCATCAAGCCCACCTTCATTGCTATAGTTTGAGTCTGTAATTTGCACACTTAGCATGCAATAGAGTTACGGAGAAGTGCTTGCTAAAACGCAGATTCCTAATGGCTTTCCCCCACGCACAGAAAATTGGAATTCTGGAGCTATGGAGTAAAGACCCGGAATCCTGCGTTTTTAATAACCATTTTTTCGAGGGAATTTTGATGCAGGAGTTCTGCAGACTTGACTTTGAGAGACTGGTTTAGGCTGTCAGCATTTCTTGCCTCTTTAGGGTCGTGGTGGTGGTGGTGTTTACCCTCCTCTTGGCCCTCGGAGAAACCTCACACCCCAAATAAAAAGAAGAATCTTAGTTCTGCTTGGACTGCAACTGGTCAGCTCCATGTGTCTCCCTTTGTTCAAGTTCACGCTCCTATTAGATAATGAGATTATTTTCAGTCTTTTGCTCTAAGATCAGTTTTAGATTTTCACCCCTCTTTCTTATACTACTTCAGCACTTGTCAGGATTGTTAGAAGTCTGGGTGATGCTCTGTATGTTGACTTTTTAGATTTTTTTTGCAGAAGAATCTTGAGCTTCTGGAGATTGCCTATAGAGTCTTGCATGGGGCAGGAAAATAGCATTTCTTAGATACTTAGAAATGAACCTTAGGGAGTTGTAGTTGGAGTCTTCCATTCAGAGCAGTGATAATAAGGAACAATACGAATGGCATTCTGCAGTTAACATCTAACAAAAAATGCTCTCTTTTCTCCCTCCCTTAGGAATGGGTGAATTTAATGTCCATCGAGTGCGCTTCTTTAATTATGTTCCATCAGGCATCCGCTGTGTGGCTTACAATAACCAGTCAAACAGATTGGCTGTTTCAAGAACAGATGGTACCGTGGAAATTTATAACTTGTCAGCAAACTACTTTCAGGAGAAAGTAAGTCATTAAGGAGCCTGATGTGGTATTTTTTTCTTAAGTTCAGTTCTACAAAAAATGTCTTTTATGGTCAAAGAAATCAAAAGGAAGTGACTCTCTGTGTTCTCTTGAGTTGTTTTGAACTACGTAACATCTGTAGCATGCGATGCCTTGTCTGACTTTGTGGATGAGAGAAGCTCAGAGTTTTGATCTGTGTAACGTTGGTTACAAAGATCCTACCTAGCAATTGGGGCAGCTCCCTGTCACCTGGGAACTGAGTTTTGCTGGTTCTTTTGCCCACAAGAAGAGAAACTGTTGAGACCATTGACATTTACATCAGTCTGCACACCATTGCAGCTTTGGTAACGGGGCATTTCCTGCTGGCGGTATCAGTACCTATTTTGTTGGCAGTTCAGAAATATTCATGAAACATTTCCATATCAGAAACTCTGGTGATGTGATAACTGGAAGGTGGATTTCTAAGTTCATCTGTCTGAGAGAATGTAGACTAACATGCCTATATATTGAAAGTAAAGGAGATTTTAAATTAGGTAAAAACCGTTTTAGATGTATGCAAACGGCTTTTATAGCAGCATTTTTTCCCACAGGCACTGATTCCTCATTTCAGATGCAACATCTAATTCAATTCACATTTATTCAGTGCCTTACATGCCCCGGGCACCATGATATGAATGGATAGATGAGCAAATGAATGAATTTAGTGTCCAGCAGCCTAGTATTTGGAATGTGGGCTCTCTGTAAAAGTTTCTAAATGAATGAGGAGCAAGTATTAGGCATTAAAACAGATGTCAGAGGCCCTACCGTCAAGGAGCTTAAAGTCTAGGGGGGTAAAGACGAATACACAGTTTCCAAACACTGTCCTAAAGTTTTATGTAAAGCTGTGCACAGGCATAGCTTAGTGGAGAGATGCTGTAGTCTAATGAGATGGCTTTAGGAATCCTGGAAAAGAGATGACTTACTGAGCTGACCCCTGAAGAGCTGACAGGAGTTAAAAAATTCCTGGTCACCACAGCTGGGTCCCATTCTGTAGTGTAAGATCGTGCTGTGGTTCATGCTGTTGCATCCTGGGTTTTTCTTGTCACTTATGACAACGTAATTATGTACTAGTTTGTTTAATGTCTTTCTTCCTTACTGAACTTCAAATTTTATGAAAACAGGGACCATGTCAGTGGTGTTCCTGGATGTATTCCCAGCATTAAGCCAGTGTCTAGTAGAAGCCGCTGCTGAGTTAGTATTAGTTGAATGAATTAAGTCAAGCATGTCTTACTTAGTATGTCCTAGTCTCTGTTTTTTCAATAGTTAATTCAATGTAGTCTGCTTTTTCCATATTTGCTACTATTTAAGATTACTTAACTCTGTTAATCACTCCCAGAACAAGAAAAAATTGTGTCTGTTAGAGTGAAAAGAACAGGGACTAGGAATAGTGAGACCAACATTCTCTTCATGTCATTGACTTTGGCACTTTGGGCAAGCCACTTAACCCACAGGTGCTTTGGCTTTTTCAAGTTCAAATAGGGAAAATTATATCTACCCAGTCTCTTTTGTGTCAAGCAAATATAAGAAAAAAATACCTTAATAGGTATGGAACTATTTGAGGGCCAAGAAAGCACTTAGAAATGTAAACAACTTTTTATAGGTAAAGTTGACACAGTAAGCAGCATGTATTTGAAAAGTATATCCATTGATAACTTCTGACATACATACACACCTTTGAAACCAGCACACCGTCAAGATAGTGCAGTGATTTTTTAAAAGTTAGATACAATCAAACGCAATAGGATAGAAACTTTATTCTACTGAAAAGCATTTGCAGAACAAGTCCTAGCAAAAGAAATAAAACCAGCTGTGGAAATAACGAAAATGTGAACCTGGAAAAAAAAATGAAAATGTCAGTAGAAATGATCTGGTAACACAAAAGCCCACACTGTTTTTTCTAGGGAAGCATTTTATTTTTTACCACGTTGCCTGTGACCATTCAGTGCTGATAGCTGGTGAATCCATGGTGGGCTGAGAAGTTACGGTGTTTCTATAGTTTTTCCCAGGTCATGAGTCTCGAGCTACAGAAGCTCTGTGTTGGGCGAAAGGACAGCGACTCTTCAGTGCTGGACTCAATGGAGAGATTATCGAGTATGATTTGCAGGCATTAAACATCAAATATTCTATGGATGCCTTTGGAGGACCCATTTGGAGCATGGCTGCCAGCCCCAGTGGCTCTCAACTTTTGGTCAGTAAGCAACTATTGGTCATTTAAACCAAGATTTCTCTTGTGCTCACTTAAACTTCTTCCCTGTGTTCATAAGATGGTAGATTAAAGTTACATTATGGCATATAGTGACTCCAATCTGAGCTGGATTCCAGCAACCCCAATATAATGTTGGAGTTGATATTTGCAGATTAAAAATCCCTTGTCCTTGCCCTGGCTGTTGTGGCTTAGTTGGTTGGAGCATCATCCTGTAAACTGGAAGGTCAAGTTCGTGGGTTCATTTCCAGTCAGGGCACCTGCCTAGGTTGTAGGTTTGGTCCCTGGTCTGGGTGCATTCAAGAGGCAGTGGATCAGTGTTTCTGACATCGATGTTTCTCTCCCTTCCTGTCCCCTTTCTGAAAACAGTAAGCATGTTCTCAGGTGAGGATAAGTAAGGCCATTTAAAAAAAAAGTCTCGTTTGTTTGCGTCCTTTCTGCTCTGCTTTGGACCTTGTTTATTTATATATAAAATGAGAGGGTTAGTTTGGTTTCCCAAGCTTTGTTCTTTGGAATTGAGAGCTGTAGAGACTTTTTTGTTTAGTTGTGCTTCAGAATACAGTGTATTAAATCCTTTTGTAGATTCACAAAGCACTGATGTCTATTTGAAGTTCTGAGGTCCTTCTACCGGTTAATCGGTGCAAGGACGTTCTACCAGAGTGTTTCTCAAAATTGTTTGAGCACAGACTGAGAAGACTACTCTCCCCCCACCGTTAATGTTAGAGTGATGCTTTCAGAGATTTAATTTTCTGTGATAAGACTATGATTCTCTTTTAATTTGCATTAATTTGTGCAGTATCTTGGTAAGTCTCTGTTTAGGTTATATAGTTAATAGGTCTTTTATTTAGGCCACAGGTCTCCTGCAGAGATGTGCTGTGAAATCCCACTTTTCTATTCTATGTCCTGTGCAGGAATTGGGTCACTCATTAGCCTGCTTTTTCGTTAGGACATGAAGGCTGCCAAGAATACACTCTCCGTTTCTTGGTGCCAGTCCTTTTTCTCTCTCACCAACTATTTTTCAGAGCAAGTGATCGGTTTAGGAAGAAATGTGTGTATTTGTAAATATATATATTTAGTTAAAAGTATAAAATGCTTGTCTTCTGTATTTTCTGCCTCCTTTCCCCTAATAGGTTGGTTGTGAGGATGGATCTGTGAAACTATTTCAAATCATCCCAGACAAGATCCAGTTTGAAAGAAATTTTGATCGGCAGAAAAGTAAGGGTCATCTCTGGTGGGGCGGTGAATAGCCTTAACGGGTCTTTATGTTTCTGTGTCACTGGGGCTAGAATATTTTCCCACGGGTCCAGGTAATGTTTTATCTACGTACTGACTTCATTGGAGTGCAGGGTGTGCTAGAAGTCCTCTCCAGCTCCGGCTTTCTCCTCTGTATAACACACTTGTGATTGCCTAGTTAAGTAATAATACAGAAAACCAGAAATACAAAGTAGGAAAGCTAGTGTTTCCGTGTAAGTTGATTTGTTAGTTCTCACTTATTTTTGTGACATTTTAACAAGTGTGCATGAAGTCTGGAAACCAAAATTTCATCTTAGGAGCTATGGTTCTTAATCATACTACTACACTCAGACGGAACGGGGGAGTTCTGTGAGTAACTGCTCATGCTTCACCTGGACCAGTTGACACTGCCCTCTAGAGCAAGTCAAACTGTTTTCTGTGACAAAACTGATTCTCTTTTGATTTGCACTAATTTGTGCAGTATCTTGGTAAGACTGTGTAAAGATACAAGGTAATAAACATTTTAGGCTTTGCAAGCTAAACAGCTTCTGCCAAATCTCTTGTGGCACAAAAGTTGCGGTAGATAATACTTTAACAAATGGATGTGGTCATACTCTGTAAAACTTTGTTTTTTAAAAGAAGGTGGCAGGCCTGATTTGGCCTTAGGGCCATAATTTGCTGACCCCTTATTGAGAAAATAGTAACTATCCCGTGTATTCTCTGTGTCCATTATAATATTTATGCTCTGCTACTCAGATTTGTATTTTGGTTGTTTTTAAATATCTTGAGGTGTTTTTTCTAAATTATAAAGGTGATATAGTGCTTGTTAAAATTTTCATATATTTAGCCAAGTACAAAAGAGAAAATATCTCATTTCACAGTGCAGACAACGTTTTGGGATGGTCTTCTAGACTTTTCTGTATATTCATGTAAACAAACACACAGGGAGTGCCTGTGCCGTTGGCAGCTTTTTTTCATTTGTGACGTCACAGACCGCGCCAGCCCTGCCAGACTATGCAGGTGGCCTTGCATTGTACGCTGCCCCATAGTTTACTTAGCCAGATTTCTACTGATGGATAGTAATTTTTTTTTATTGCTACAACCCGTAGTGCAATGAATTTTTTTTTTTTTTTTTAAGAGAGGGAAAGAAATATCAATGTGTGGTTGCCTCCCATGTGGCCCCCACTGGGACTGGCCGCAACCCAGGCATGTGCCCTGACTGGGAATCAAACCAGTGACCCTTTGGTTCACAGACCTGCACTCAATCCACCGAGCTATACCAATTAGGGCTTTTTTTAAATTTTTTTTTTAATTTTTTTTTTATTTTTATTATTTTTTTATGAATATTTTTATGTACATATTTTTGAGTAGTCACACAAGTAATTCTCTTTGATTAACTCCCAGTACAATTACTGGGCCAATTATGTACATTTTCATTTTGTTAGGTTACTGCCAGATCGCCCTTCAAAAGGTTGTGCTTATTTACACTCCTATCAACTGTTTATACATTATTAAAGTTAGTATCAAATACTTCATTGTGGATCCCAGGGCAAAGTTGTTCCTCATCTGTTATAAAAACAGTGCTTCACAGGAGTATAGTGGTGAGAGGGCTGAGACTGTAGAACACTGGCCCTACCGATAATTGTGGGAGGAGAACTCAGTTACCTTTTGCTGTATAATTACGTGTGTGTCACTTTCTTTTTTGTTGTTCAACTCCCAAGGTCGCGTCCTGAGTCTCAGCTGGCATCCCTCTGGTACCCACATTGCAGCTGGCTCCATAGACTACATTAGTGTGTTTGATGTCAAATCAGGTGACTGTTTTCCTCACTTCCTTTGGGATGTGGGTCTTGTTTGTCAGATTCACATTTCTGGGTTCCCCAAAGCTGGAGCCCTTGTCATACTTTCAAGGACATTCAAGGCCTAACCTGTCATTAATTTCCTGGGATGTTCACCGTGAATTTCAGACCTTTTCTTGGTTTGCTGATCCTACTTTGGGAGGAATCTTGATTCTTCCACGGGCTGCAGTATTTTTTATCATAAGAATTCACGATAGCCCTGGCTGCGTGGCTCAGTTGATTGGAGCGTCATCCTTGTACATCAAGAGCTTGTGGGTTTGATCTCCAGTCGAGGCATATACTTAGGTTGGCAGTTCAATCCCTGATCAGGGTGTGTATGGGAGGCAACTGCTCAGTGTTTCTCTTTTCTCTACCCCCACCCCCTCTCTCCCCCCGCCCCCTCTCTCCCCCTCTCTCCTTCTCTCTCCCTCCCTCCCTTCCTCCCTTTGTCACTCTCTAAAGTCAATAAACATACTCTCTGGTGAGGATTTTAAAAAAGAAGAATCCGTATCTTTTTTAAAAAAGAGTTCACAATAAAATTTGTCCTCGACCAGTAAGACGTTAATGATCAGTGGAACAGCTATTTATTTGTGCCAGTTCTTGGTAAGAGTGAGCATCCTTCTTTGAGGAACATGAGATCTTGGTAGCAAAATTGGTGAGACATGAAGTCAGAAAGGTAGAGAATCCCATTCTTTCTCTGCTCTTGGCCTAGAGAATTGGCTAATGGAATCCTTCAATGATGAGATTGACTTCAGTTTGTTAGGTGGCCATGTCTGTGTCCATTTAAGATGAAGTTAAACTCATTAGGTCTGTCTCCTTTTTCTTTTTCTTTTTCTTTTTCTTTTTCTTTTTCTTTTTCTTTTTCTTTTTCTTCAGTGCTTGAATAAGTTATCAGTTATGCATACATAGAGTCAAAGAATTCCTTATCCTTAAGTCTTGTTACAGAAAAGCAGGGCCCCCTCATTTCCCTTTTCCACTTCTCAAAGGCAATCACCTGCAACTGTTTGGTACTTATCTCTATGCTGTACGTAGTGTGCCTATTATGATATATTTTGATTTTTCAGTTTTAGACCATTATTTATTGACTTCCACCATTTAGCCCTCTTTCTACCATCTGTCCTATGCACACCTTTTCCTGACCCTCCCAGCATGGTTAAACATTGTTCAGATTAGTAGTCATTGTTTTCATGGTAATGAAATATAAAATGAATAGTACCCACACAGTAAATTACCTTTCCTATCCTGTATGCTTTTGGTTAATGTTTCTCCCCCCCCCCCCATACTCTTATTCTCTTTCCCTCCACAAATACACACATATACATGCGTCTGTCTCACTAATTCCTCCTCACAGTCTTTCAGTTGTATAAATTAGGTTCACCCAGCTGGTGTGGCTCAGTGGATTGAGCATGGGCCTATGAACCAAAGTGTCGCTGGTTCAAGTCCCAGTCAGAGCACAGGCCTGGGTTGCTGGCCAGGTCCCTGGTCGGGGGTGTGCCAGAGGCAACCACACAGTGATGTTTCTCTCCTTCTCTTTCTCCATCTCTTCCCCTCTCTCTAAAAATAAATAAATAAAATCTTTTTAAAAATAAATAAATAAAGTAGGTTCAGATACAACTGGTTTTCTTCCTACCACTTTTGTCTTCTTGATTGATTCTCTGCCAGAGCCTCTGATTTGCTCCAGTGCAGCCAGTTTCTGGCCCTCCTGCACAACTGTGAGATTTTGAACTTGGATTTTTCACTTATTCCAGGGATCCCCTTTGCTTTTCTTGTTGGTAGAATCCCATTTCCACCTTCTTGGTTAGTCTTTGGTTTGGTGGATTCTGAGAAAGGGTTCATGAGAAAGGATTCTGGGTTGGAAATTATTTTCCCTTAGAATTTTGAAGGCATGGCTCCACTATCTTCTAGCCTCGAGTGTTATTATGAAGTCTAGTGTATTCTAAGAGTAGATCCTTTGTATGGGTCTCGCCCAACCCTTGCTCCCTGCCTTAGAAGCTTTTAGGACCTTCTCTTTATCCTTACTATTCTAAAATTTAACAATTATGTTTCTTGGTGTGCAGATCTGTTAACATAGTTATCGGGGCCTTGGTAGGTTCTTTTAATCCAAAGATCCATGTTTATCCATTCTAGGGAAAATTCTAGTAGTTATTTCATACACGAGCTTCCATTTTCTCTTTTCTGGAATTTTATTTGCAGGTTCTCTCTTCCAATTTTCCTATCTCTTTTTTCCCTCTTATTTTTTTGTCTCTGACATTTTACTTTACTTCCTTGGAGACTTTGTCATCTTTATTTTTAAATCCCATTATGGAATTCTTCATTCGTTTATTTCTGTAATTTTATATTCACTTCAGTGATTATTTGACAGTTTTTTTATTATTGTTCAAGTACAGTTGTCTCTTACTTTCCCGCCACCACTTTCCCCCGCCCCCTGTTACTGAGTTTTTCATTTCCAGAGGTCTTTTGTTTGTTTCCTGACTTTTACAGAGTTCTCTTTCTGTTTCATACTAGCTCTTCTCTTTGTAAAGCTATTCTTTATAGTATTTGTCAAGTGTTCTTCACCCTGCCTCTGTTTCCTCCTCGTGTGTGTGTATTTTAGTCTGCTTGGCCCTGCCTTTCATAGGAAAGCTTCTCCACATGTCTGGTGATTGCTCTCATCATGAAATGAGTGGAGATTATTGCACACGGGCCTCACTGAAGAATGGTCTGGCTGGAATGTTTGGAGACCTGGGTTATTTAGATCTTTTCTTTTGTGATGGTCATCTTCCCCAGTAATGTTCCTTTTTAGACACTGTATTTTTTAAAGAGTTTATTTTCTTTAGAGAGAGGAGAAGGGAGAGAGAAAGAGAAGAAGAGAAACAGTGATGTGTGAGAGAAACCTCAGTCTGTTGCCTCTCACATGCCCCCAGCCTGGGACCTGGCCTGCAACCCAGGCACATGCTCTGATGGTGAATCCAGCCAGTGATCATTTGATTTGCAGGCCAGCACTCAGTCCACTGAGCCACACCAGCCAGGGTGAGATGATGCTCTTTTTTAAAATTCTCCTGCCTGGTGATAGTAGTAAGCCTGCACATCAGCATTCTAAAGAGACGAAAACTGGTGTTTTCAACATTTATGTAATCTACTTTCCATACAGTATTCCCACCCTCAGTTCTGCCTGATGTCCTGCTTCAGAGAGCAGGTCTCTAGCCTGCTGTTGAGGTGGAGTTTGGGGGAGGTGCCTGGCTTCTTAGTTAGGGGTTGGGTATCTGAGGGATTAAAAGTTTCTTAACCTTACTTTCAACCAGTGCCTCCTTTTAGTCCCACTTCCACCTCTGTTTCCAGAGTATCTGGGTCACCAGTGCCTGACTTTTCTGAGGATCCCATGGTGTAAGTCAGATGGCTTCCTGGCTCTCCCCACAGCTGACTTGGGACTTGGTTTCAGGGCTCTGCTAAGCCAGTTACCATCCTGTAAATGCCCCTAAATTGTCACTTGTCTTCTCTTTCTTTCCCATGGGGTTTCGGAAAACAGCAAAGTGTAATGGGTGTATGTAATTGGTTAGTTTTAAGTGAAATCTCATGTCTCTTTTCCATACACCCCTTCATCCCTTCCCTCTCTCTCATCCTTAGGCAACTGTTTTGGTGTTCAGAAACCGAGTTCACCATAACTAGTATTTACCAGCTGTTTGTACTCAGGCAGCTAACTTGACATATGTCTACACAGGAAGTGTTTGAAGACTGAAGGAGAAATAATTACCATTCAAATGTGGGCTTTTCTTATTTTTCAGGGAGCGCTATTCATAAGATGCTTGTGGACAGGCAGTATATGGGTGTGTCTAAGCGGAAGTGTATCATATGGGGTGTGGCCTTTTTGTCCGATGGCACTGTCATAAGTGTGGACTCGGCTGGGAAGGTGCAGTTCTGGGACTCAGCTACTGGGACGCTTATGAAGAGTCATCTCATCGCAAATGCTGACGTACAGTCCATCGCCGTATCCGATGTGAGTATAGTCCCCGTTTTGAGCGGTTCCTGTACAGTCTGGGGGAGGGTGCGCCACACACACTGGTCCCTGATCCTGAGTGTTGTACTGGAGGGAGATGTGTTTAGGGAAATGGATCTGAAAAGCCACGTAATTTCCCTGAACCCTTTTTTTCTCTAACAACTAGTTAGAGAATGTTGTCTGAAAGACTGGCTAGCAGAAAGGTTTTCTGCAGGCACTCCCCGCCCCTAGTTAATCTGGTCTGGTTTTAGACAGTTCACAAGTTTCCTAGAAGAATCTTGAGAAGCCTCTCTCTGTACAATTGTTCTGCTTCCTGGCTTGGGAAATTAGAAGATAATTTTACAGTGATTTTGAAAATGTTAATTGTGTCCTGTTTGAGAATAGATTCATGCAGATTTTTGCTGAACAGGTGTGCCTCTTCCCGTTTGGTAACCAGAATTCTTGGTCAGAAACATTTGGGTAGTTTAGTAGTGAGGTACGGAAGTAACTTTGAGATTTGACCAGATCCTTTATTCTTTGTCATCTTAGTCTGCAAACTGCTTGCTATCTTCAGTGTGAAAATACAGTATTTAGTGTAGAGATCGCTCATACTTGCTTTTCTTGCCTATAAAATGTTCCTGTCCCATTTCGTAGGTTTTCTGTGAGAACAGTTTGATGCATGTTAAAGGCCCTGTGAAACATTTAGATGTTACCTATAAATTATAAAAAAAGTGTAAGTGAAATGAGTGGGAGAAATTCTCTTTTTAAAATAGCCTTGACCCAAACCATTTGGAATTATTAGACTTAAGACTTAATTATTAAATTTAATATCATTTAAAGTGTACTTACTCAAATATTGTGCTTTTTCAAAGACCAAGGAAGATGTATATTTACTGCTTTGTAACAGTTTTCAGGATTTATTGTTAAGGGAAAACAGAACAGTACAATAGTATATAATATAAAACATAACAATAGTATATAAAGAGAAGAAGGGGCAGATTTACATATTAGACATTAGGTATTTATATGTTAGATACTTTATGTATATGCAGGTATCCTGATACATATACACATATTCTTATAATATCTCTAAAAAGATTTTTAAAATGAAAATAATTTCTGGAGAGTGAAGTTGTGGGGGATCAGCAGGAGACAGGCTTAATTTGTGCTGTACACTGTTTTGTGCTGCCTCGTCTTTTTTTCTGCCATGCGCCCATATTACTACACGGCATTGAATCTTTTTTTTTTTTTAATTTTTTTTAAAGATTTTATTTATTTATTTTTAGAGAAGGGAAGGGAAGGAGAATGAGAGGGAGAGAAACATCAATGTGTGGTTGCCTCTCACGTGCCCCACACTGGGGGCCACGGCCTGCAACCCAGGCATGTGCCCTGACTGGGAACCGAACCAGCAACCCTTTGGTTCTCAGGCCTGTGCTCAATCCACCGAGCTATACCAGCCAGGGTCAGAATCTTGATATAAATGATTGTAAAATAAGCCATAATGTTTTTTATTATCATGGGAAAGAAAAATACTACCAATTAAACTGTGCTGTAGTACTACTTTTAAAAGTGAAATCTGTATTCTATATAAGCATGTAATAAAACTATTATAATATAAAGTGACACAGTGCTTTTTTAAACATAGGATTTATGTTTTCCTTATTGAAGAGCTCCTTGAGACTTAAATTTCTGTCATATCACTTATGCACATATAAAAAGGAAAGTATAACTGACTTAAAGTGATTAAGGTATTCATAAACTTTCTTTGCATTCAGAGTCGGGCTCTGAATCACTTTTCAACAAAATCATCAAGGTCCATGTCTGCCACATGTGCCTCCCAACCATCCATATATTGGTGATGATGCTCCGCTGTGGTCCCAAGCTTTTCTTTTGTGGTTTTTGACGGCCCTTCTGAAGTTTTAGTGCTTGCTCTTTACCTGAAGGTGTCGCGCACGAACGGGTTGACAGATACAAGATATCCTGATTTGAGAGCTGTTAAAATGTGGTAAAATATGTACCTGAGAATCAGTGAATTGTACTTAATTAAAATTGAAAAATGCAGTTGAACATGCAATATATAGATGATGCCTTATGGTATTGTACACCTGAAACTATATACTTTTGTTAACCAACACTCCCTTAACCAATTCAATAGAAAACATGTAGCTGTGCAAATGCTACCCCTCAGAGATGCTTATCACAGACTCTGGAGTGGGCAGACTTGAATTTGACTCCCAACTGTACCACTCAAACACTGCATATCTTCCTTGGGCAAGTTACTTCTTCCTGAGCCTCAGTTCTTTTCTGTGAAGACAAGAGTGCTAGTAGCACATGCAGAGCTGGGAGAAAGATACACGGGTAGTGCTTGTGAGTGCGTGTGGTATTGGTGCCATTGTTTTCACGTCTCCTTTGAAACTGATCCTCATTGCCATGCTTTTCTCCACTACACTCTTGCCAGAACAGCTGATTATTTTTAGATTTCTTTTTATTGGATTTTCATTGACTAAAATGTGAACAGTGGCAAACACCCAGTCTTTGATCTTTTTAGCTGTCTCTCATCCTCACCAAGTACAGGAGTACCGATTCCTGCAGGGCGTTGTAGGGAGCGTTTGCTTTCCTTTACAGGTCAGTCCTGAGATTTTTTTTTTTTTTCTGTGTGAAGCAGTCACTCTGATTAAATTAGGGCACACACAGAACCACGTCCAGCACTGCTTTTCCCTTGCTTCATTCCTGCTTCACCCTGAGAGCGCTCTTTTGTTTCCTTTTCAGTTCTTTTATGATTCCACCTCAGGGAAAGAGGATGTGGAGTGAGGGAGACCTGCCTTCCCAAGACCTCTGTAGGTGGGACTTTGAGCAAACTGCCACCTTTATTTCCCCCCCCAGTAAACTAAATGAACTATTTAGGTGGGAGAGAGTGTGTGGGTTCCTAAGCTGCTCAATATCTCCACTTTTGGCTCGAGTGAATGAATATCAGTTAGTATCCTTAGAGGAGGTGAGGGCCACCTTATGTGCTGTCCTTCAGATACACTTTCCTTCTCCACCATGTGCCTGCAGGTGACCTCAAAGGGAGCTCGCACAAGGTGGCACAAGGTTGAGCGGGTGTGGGGTGTCCCGAGCAAAGGCTTTGGAGGCAGAGCTGTGTGTCTTTGTCCTGTCTCTAAACCTCTTGAAGTACCAGTTTCCTTAGCTGTATAAAGGGCTATTAAATGATAGAAAAATGGATAAAGTCATGACTCATACAAACATGGACTGGAAATATGTCAGAGATATTCTGAACTCATTAACTGAGAGAACTGGTAAGGTGGTACAGGCACTTCAAAGGAGAATTCGAAGAACACAGATACATGTGAGGTCGTCAGGAATGCTGAAACCACCCACAAGGCAATACTCAGTTGCATTTCACCAGGCATAAGTTTTGCATTTCTGTGCGAAAGAGTCATCACCCTCAATTTTCTACAATTGATGGAGATGTGAAACGGCTTCCGGACAATCAAAGGGCTCAGTGAACAGGACACCAGAACTGTTAATGCTCATTTCAAAGTCTTACACAGTTTCTCCTGATAGGGTAAGTGATGCTTCATTTTGCAAGGTATTGAAGGATTAAAGATGATAGGCCGTATTTGAAGTTTCTGGAGCAGTAGGTGGGTTATTGACGGCAGCTGCATGCTCACACGTGTGCAGACATCTCCTACCTCTGGACTAGTCAGCCTAGTCTTTAGGCTTTCATTGATTAACTGCTGATTCAGGTTCCTGATTTTTTTTTTATAGATTTTATTTGTTTATTTTTAACAGAGGGGAAGTGTGGGAAAAAGAAGAAACATCAATGTGTGATTGCCTCTCACGCGCCCCCTCCTGGGGACCTGGCCCGCAACCCAGGCAGGTGCCCTACACTGGGAATCTCACCGGCGACCCTTTGGTTCACAGGCCAGTGCTCGATCCACTGAGCCACACCAGCCAGGGCTGGTTTCTGATTTTTCTAACTTCCCTATCAAACATCCTATCTTTTTTGTCTTGCTCAAAGTTACGTGTATTTTAAAAAATGAGTTAAAATGAAAATGGTTTTGAGAATATAGAGAAATTTAAAAAAATAAACTAAGACCTTTTAAAACTAACAAATCACAGTGTTCAACATACAGGCAAGAGAAAGCCTTAAACTGGGGACCAGGGACCCCGGGTCTTTGATACTGATCAGGCTATTTCCCCTCCTCAGCCCACTCTCTTCTTCATCTTTAAAAAGATGGCAGTGAATTTCAGGGATTTTCAAACTTCAGTCTTTTGACTACCCATTTTGCAATCCCCCCCCCGCCCCAATATTCTCAATACTTTACTCACATTAAATTTTTTTATTGTGGTAAAATATAAATAAAAAATTTTGCCAGGTTAACTATTTTTAAGTTGAGTTCAGTGGCATTAAGTACATTCACAGTGTTGTGCATCTGTCACCTCTGCATTTTCAGAACTTTTTCATCACCCCAAACAGAAAGTCTGTTTGCATTAAAGAATAGCTCACTCCTCACCACCCCCAGCCCCCGGTGACCTCCATTCTACTTTCTGTCCCTTTGAATTTGCCTGTTCTGGGTACCTCATAACTGAGATCGCATAATATTTGTTCTTTGATGCCTGTGTTGTTTTACCTAGCATATTATTTTCAAAGTTCGTTCATGTTAGAGCACTATCAGACTTTCATTCCTCCTTACAGCTGGATGATACTTCATTGTATATATACACCTCATTGAGCTTATTTATCTGTTGATGGACATTTGACTGGTGTCCGTATTTTGGCTCTTGTGAATAATGCTGCTCTGTACGTGTATCTGTTTGAGTACCTGCTTCCAAATCTTTCTTGGAGTATATGTTTTCATTACTATTCTTGATTGGGTTTGTTTGTTTTATTTTTAGGAGTTTTTTTTCTTTTTAAAGATTTTATTTATTTTCAGAGAGAGGAGAAGGGAGGGGGAGAGAGGGGGAGGGAGAGAAACATTGGTATACAAGGGAAACATCAGTCGGTTGCCTCTCATGCACCCCGAACTGGGGACCTGGCCCGCAACCCGGGCATGTGCCCTGACTGGGAATTGAACCGGCAACCTTTGGTTCACAGGCTAGTGCTCAATCCACTGAGCCGCACTAGCCAGGGCTGACTGTTAGTACTTTTATTGGGTTATGTAAAACTTATAAATTTCCTTAGTGATCATCAATATCTTTATCATGTAAAACATTCCTATTCAAGAATATGGTGTGGATTTCTCTGTTTAGGTAATCTTTTACGTCCATTAGAAGGACTTAGATTTTATTTTCTTATATAGGCCTAGCACATTTTTGTTAAATTTATTTCTAGGTGTTTTATCTTTTTTGTTGAATTCATAATTAGGTCTAGTTTGTGTATCGGAAAGCACCTTCCCGTTTGAGGTACATAATGTTAATTTTTTCTGTAGGGGGCATTGTTATCTCTGAGGAAGTTTGTTCTATGAGGAAACAAGACCCCTGTAACCTACCTTCCAATTCTGGCCACAAGTTTTCCCCTAAGCTGCCCAGACAACTTCAGGAAATATTCTTCAAAATGGGCCCTGTTTTGCTCAAATGTACCTCCCTGATGATTTAATTTCTCAGCAAGAAGACAGTTTCGTGGTGGGCACAGCCGAGGGGACAGTATTCCATTTTCAGCTGGTCTCTGTGACTTCCAACAGCAGTGAGAAGCAGTGGGTGCGGACAAAGCCATTCCAGCATCACACTCACGATGTGCGAACCGTGGCCCACAGCCCGACGGCACTGATATCCGGAGGTGGGTTCTGCTCTTGGCCAGGCTGCTGCTTGACCCTGCCCAGCTCTGGCTGTCTTGATGCGGGACGTTTTCTAATTCTGTCTTCTCGCCTCTCCCTCCCGCCTAGGCACTGACACCCACTTGGTCATTCGTCCTCTCATGGAGAAAGTGGAGGTAAAGAATTACGATGCTGCTCTCCGAAAAATCACTTTCCCCCATGTAAGTATCACCCCTAACCCCACAGTCCCCTTAATTCTCCATTCCCTGTCCCACAAGACTGTGCACAGCTCACAGTTCCTGAGCACACCTGTAGATTTCAGTTGTACCTTCCTTCATCCTTCTGTTTCTGAGACAGGCCTCTTGCAGAGACATGTATGGGGCCAAGAAGGTTACAGTAGCGCTCCCAGTTCAGTTTCCAGGGGTGCCATTCCCTTCTTCAGAAAGCGTTGGTTATTGGGGAGTTTGCTTTTAACTCTAGGCTCTTCACTATCCGGGCGGGAGGAGGAAAATTCAGGGTTCAGTGTTCCTTTGTAGGTAAGAGGACATCTTCCCAAGCTAAAAACCCTTCTTCCCACTACTTGCTTCTACAAATTCCATTCAACCAATAACTCTTCCTCAGTCTACCTCCTCATCCTCTCTTTTAAAAAAAAAAAAATTGATTTTAGAGAAAGGGAGAGAAAGAGAGAAACATCTATTTGTTGTCCCACTCACCTATGCATTCCTTGGTTGCTTCTTGTATGTGCCCTGACCAGTTATCAAACCCACAACCTTGATCATCTGAACCTTGGTGTATTCAGATGATGCTCTAACCAACTGAGCAACCTGACCAGGGCCTCAGTCTCTCTCTGTTTTTTGGGGTTTTTGTTTGTTTGTTTGTTTGTTTGTTTTGAGAGAGAAGGAAAGGGAGGGAGAGACAAAAGGAGAGAAACATCCATGGGCTGCCTCTGCACGCACCCTGACCAGGGACCAAACCTGCAACCGAGGCATGCGCCCTGACCGGGAATCGAACCCGATGACCTTTCGATTTATGAGAAGATGCCGAGTCACACCAGCCAGGGCTCATTCTCTCTTGAATCCAGCTATTTCTCTTTATTTACACTGCCATTATCCTTGTTTGGATTACTGTCTTTTCATATCTGGATTTCTTTACAGTAGCTTGGTAATGGTCTTTATTTACATCTGTATTATTCCAGCCTGTTCTCCACTCATCAGTTCAAAAAGCAACTTGGTTCATCACTCCATACTTCAAGCCTTTGGTTGGGCTCTGTTTCCTTCAGCATAAAAACCTAATTCCTTAGCACAGCTCATGAAACCTGGCTTGATCTGGCCCTGGCCCTACCCCACACCTTTGCAGCACCCCATCCAGTCTAGCCATTCGGAAAGACTCATTTAAATTTCCTCTAATGCTCTTTTACCTTTCAGCTGTTTCACATGCCATTTTCTCTCCTTGGAATGTCTTGTTCTACTTGTGCCTGAGTAGACTTGACGAGTGAACCTCATCTGGGCCCCTCTCTTTACCCCCACGAGGCTAGAGTAGATATCCATGTACTTTTTTGTTACATACTGTGCTTAGGTGTGTTAAAGCTCTTAGCACACTTAGAGTAATTGCCTGTTAGTTCTATGTCAACCCTTCAGACTATAAGCTTGAGAGCAGTAGGTGTGTTTTTATTTACCAGTGTGTTCTTAGACCTTAGGACAGTGCCTGCCATGTGGTAGTATGTAGGAAATATTTATCAGGCAAAAGGATTTCAATAGTAAAAAATGTGCTTTAGACGTTGCTGCTATATCTAGTACTGAGGCACTATATGACCGTGGCCTACTTATCACTTTCAATTCTTGATACAGCGACGTCTCATTTCCTGTTCAAAAAAGAAGCAGCTTCTCCTCTTCCAGTTTTCTCATCACTTGGATCTCTGGCGATTGGGATCTACAGTTGCAACAGGTAAGATGGGAACATGTTTTTTCCAGTAAGAAAACTGGAGAAAGAAGCCAGAAGTTAGAATTGCAGTTGTTACTCTGCTTATGGAAAAAAGAAAGTAGGTTTTTCTGTGTCTGTTGGAACTCAGGACTTTTCCATCCACTAGATGGAGTAAAGGAGTTCTTCAGAGTGTTAGATCCTTAGCAGGATACTGGATCATCTGTTCAAGCTACAGTTCTGAAAGGGTGAGAAAGTGTAGAAAGGGTGAGAGTGGAGGCGCAGGATGCAGTGGATGTAGGGCTATGGGATCATCGTTTGCTCTGGCTTGATCGGGATGAAAACAGGACGTTGAGAAATGACAGTAACAACTCTGCATGAAAAAGGTCACATGGATCTTACTGGGGTGACAGCCTAGTGGCCATTTGTATCTCCTGTTAGGAAGTGTGGGTTTTGTTGTTTTATATTGGATTAGTTTATGTTGGATTTAGGTTCCAAAATGAGCAAATGAAGTTGAAGCCACACAAACTCCACTCCCACCCACCTGCACGCCTGGCTGTGGGGTAGAACTTCAGCGAGTTAGTGAGGCACCATAGGCCATGGCCAGGGCACCCGAATAGAAGCTAAGAAATCGTTCACTGCTTTCCTCTTCGTGTACCCCCAGAAAACGGTGGGCTTCCTGAGACATTTTTCTGATTTCTCACTGGTAGAGATTCCATTCTACCCAGGAATGACTTTTGAGAAGAAAAAAATAAATAAATAACTCTTCTTTGAGAAGAAAAACCTCAGGGAAATTTCTTGTTGTAGGAAAGCATGGGGATACCCTTCCACTCTCTAAAGATGCAGATCATTTACTGCACCTCAAGACAAAGGTAAGGAAGTTTAACTGTATGTGTTCAGGCTCTGAAGAAGTCCAGAGCATTTTTCTCATTCTGGATTTTGAGGATTACTTAGTTGACATCACTAACTGTATAAAACCTAAAATAATTTGAATGAAGTACTATGTCAACAGAATTGGATCTCCTGAGACTTTTAAGTTGGGCATTCAAAATTTCTTGATGACTACAGGAAATTGTTTTTTTTTAAATTATGAAAATAAGATGCTTTTTAAAAAATAAAATGATACAGGGGAGTGGGGTGGGATTGGCTGGGGTGGGGGGAGAGTGGTGGGGGAAAATTCAAACTGTAATTGAACAACAATAAAGTAATTAAAAACAAATGAAAATGATACAAAAGACTATAAAAAATAAAAAATGAGTCCCCTTCTTACCCCAAACCCCTGGTCCCATTCTACAGAGGTAATCATTGCCGACGGTTTCTT
>VMDR010003475.1:56690-71887 GCA_007922815.1 Macrotus californicus
GTGTGTACATATTTACATACATTTAGTTATATTTCTTGAGTTTTTTAAATTATATAAGTATTACATTAAACTTTTCCTTTGTTCTGCAAATTTTTCACTTACTATTTTTTACTTTTTTAATCCTCACCTGAGAGTATGTTTATTGGTTTTAGAGAGATAGGAAGGGACAGAGAGAGAGGGAGAAATATCGATTGGTTGCCTCTTGTACGCTCCCTGACCAGGGATCGAACCCACAACCTTTTGATGTATGGGACGACACTCCCAACCAACTGAGCTACATCGCCAGAACCGCTTACTATTTATTAGAGGTTTTTAAAGCAGGTGGTCATATACCAAACAAAATCAGTTCTTCAAGTCACCTTGCTTCCATAGCTTCCCTTCATTAAATTCTGCTCAGGTTTCTGAAGTTAGGGTTGAGAATGACGCTATCTGTGAGGTACACGAGGGCTTAGATTACTTCACAATGTTCGTAGACCTCTGTTCTTGGCAATCGAAGCCACACCATTTAGGTGCTGTACTTCCTAAAGAATCATAGAGATGCAGTGCATGACTGTTAGGGTTACACGTGGGTGTTTGTGGATCTGTCCAGAGTGACGGCAGCTCGGGGATTCATGTCCAGTGAACCTTGTGTGAAGCTTTACTTGAACATTCATCCTGATTCCTAACCTTGCCAGGGTCCCGAGAATATTATTTGCAGCTGTATCTCCCCATGTGGAAGCTGGATAGCCTATTCTACAGCTTCTCGGTTTTTTCTCTGCCGGTTGCAGTATGAACATGACAACATAAGCCTCCAAAGGGTAAGTGATAAAACCCAGTGTCTGGTTGAACAGAAAGAAAATGTATAAGTATATTTTTGTATGAAGCGAGAATATACTGGATATGAATCTTTGCTCAGTGAAAGCTATTTGGAGACGACTGTTACAAAAAAGTCTTTTATTTCCACTTTGATTTGCTTTTGTGTTTGGAGGAGTAGGGAAATGCCAGGAAGTGGTGGTGAAGTTTAGGCTTTTGAAGAGCTGGAAGAGGGAGTGGACAGGTTTCAACAGGCATGTCAGTGTTGCAGGCGCTAGGTAGTGGGCTCCCGTAGGGGCAGGGAGCGTTCATGTGATCGAAGCCTGGCTGTGATTGTGTTTGACGGCCTCTAGGTCTCACTTCGCTCTCGCACTTGTCTGTACTACTCGTTCACCCCAAGGTTTCCAAAATGCCAGCGTTCCTTCGCTCTGCTGTTCAGATTTTGTTTTCTGAAGATTCGGCAAAGCTCTTGGTGGCTTCAAATCAAGGCTCTCTGCATGTCATCCGGCTGTTGGAAGGAAGCTTCAAGCCCCTGCATACTTTTCAGGCCCAGTCAGGTAGGAACTTGGTAACTGGCCACCGGAGAGAGTTGTCGGTCTTCGACGTATCTTTTTTTGTTTCCTTTTAAACCTTATTCATTGTCGAGTGTTCACTAAGAACTCTTCTCCACCCTGCAAATGTACATTCACTCACATGTTTGCAATTGAAAGTAGGAGGAGTTATCTGGCAAATGAAAACATTGATGAGGTCTGAAATGTTCTTCACACCTACTCTTTTCTCACTGGGCTTTGGATTCCTTATTTGGGGCCAGAGAAGTTTCATCACCCTTCTTAGGGTTTTTGTTAGCAGAGCAAGAAGAAAGTGAAAATCATCTGTAATCCTGACACCCAGGAGTCACTACTGTTAATATTTTTGTATATTTCTAACATGTGTTTGTTCATAACCATTTTATAAAGATGAACTTACACATACAGTTTCATTACCTGTCATATAACACTCATGACCATTTTTTCATGTTTTTTGCGAACAATGAGTACACCTGAATGAATGAATGGTTAGCTCAGTTGCTGAGTTAATTATTGAGGATGTACTACCCAGTTTTAGCTGGAAGTTTTTTGGATACTTCCTATGGGCCTTTTCCCTTCTCCTTCGCCCTGGATCACAGCAGCTTCACTGTCATTGAGACTCCTCCGTCAGCCTGGAAAATCAGCTCCTCCACTTAAACTCTGACCATTCATAAGCTGCCTCAGAAGCATGCAGGAAAAGAAGCCCACAAGTTAGTAATCAGATAAAGTGAACTGCCAGTTTTTATTGAGTACCTGTATATGTTTAATTATAAAACTTAGACCCTTTATTTTGCATTTAGCATCCATTAATATTAGGCTCTGCATTATATATATAATTTTATTCCTCCTCTCATTTCACTTCCCCCTTATAGTCAGGCTGGTTTCTTTACAACCCTAACACCTGTATTTCAGTCCTTGTCACTTAGCTCACATTGTTCTTCATCCTTTTCTTCCTGCCTCCCTCATCTTTCAGCATCTGGCTTATGTCTTGTTTGAAAGCTTTTTTATGGTTTAGGAGTGTTATATGCAGCACATATTTTGGCACACAGCATCACTGTCACATTTTTATTCCATGTGAGTCTTCATGTTGCCAAGTTGGTTTAAGATCTTTGATGACAAAGATGGCTTGTATGTGCCCGTGCTCCCTTAGTACTAAATATATGGCAGGCACTCAATAAATTTAAGATATGCTTCAAGCCTATTGAATAGGCGGTTTATCTATAACTTTGATTAAAGACTATTTGGTAGGAAAGGATTTTGAAACAATTGCAGATTTTTGTGGGAGCTGTTACCCTGATCCTTCATTCCTGTAGTGGGCAGTGTCTCCCGGAGGCCTGAGCAAGTGAGGTCTTCATGTTTATCTCTCTGGCTCCTCTTTACCTGAAGAATGGTTAGTTAAATGGAAATAGACAGATTAACTTATCTAGAACTCATTTGCAAAATGATCACAAAATTATCCTATTAGTAATTTAAACCTGAGGTCTCACTGGCTTTTGCCATCATCTTCAAGGCAGGGCTGGCTGTGGACACTGAATGCAGACCTAACTGTTTTCTGCCCTCACAGGGACAGTGGAGTCCATGTGTCTTTTGGCAATTAGTCCAGATGGCAATTGGTTGGCTGCATCAGGCACCAGTGCTGGAGTCCATGTCTACGACCTGAAACGTCTAAAGGTGAGCTTTGGGTTTAGTAGTGGCCCAAGGAGGAAGTTGTCCCTGTGATTATAAGGCTCAAGGCCAGCTGGTATGACCCAGAAAATTACTAAGCTTTTTTTTCTAACCAAGAATTTTTCCTCTTTTACTCATTTGGAACCCAAAGCTATAATCTTTCATATTAAAATCAATCAATAGGAACAGTGAAACCACTCATGCACAGAAATTTTAAATTAAGGATTTATGGCTGATGAATCCACATCCAGGTTATTTCTGTATTTTGGAGAGGAAAAATTCTTATTTACCAAGGTCAGGAGTTACAGGTAGTGACAGTTTCCTTCATAGCCCGCATTGTAATCTCGGTATTTTTTTTAATTAAACAGAGCCAGAAATTTGACAAAGGAATAGCAGGAAAACATTTTTCACGAATCAGTAATGATATTGTCATTTACACATTGAATCACTAATGATCCCTTGCAAGTCCTCTTCATCGTAAAAGTCAGATAAGAACTACCCAAAACTTGAAATAAGCATTAGAAGTTTCTAGAACAATATCAGACTGCTGTATTTAATGGATTTGCCAGTGAACTATACAGCTTCATTATTTGGTGGCTAGAGCATGTACTGCTTGCTCCTTGAGGCTTGCCTGGCATTTACAAGTGTTCCTGTGGAGTGGTGCACATGCCTTGCAGCATGTAAATGTCCATGCCTAGGCACTGATTTCTTTTAAACCCAGTGTAGAGATGTAGATTCCCTGTTTAATGACATATTTATGTTCAATTCACAATTCACAGAGCTTTACTCTGAAGTTCTCTGCAAATGCTGTCAATTTTGTAAGCAGTTACACATTTATTTTTTCAATGAAATTAAAGTTTATTGTTTGGAGAAATGCCTGACATTTATGGGAACTATAGCACCCTCTGAGTTCCAAGGAATACTGTTTAAAAACAATTGGCTTGGACCACCCCGTCTTTCCTGGGGGAAGGTATCACATAGAGGTGCCTTGTTTCTGTTTCTTCCCAGCTTCACTGCACAGTTCCTGCTTACAACTTCCCTGTGACTGCCATGGCCATCGCCCCTAATGCCAACAACCTTGTCATTGCTCATTCTGACCAACAGGTAAGAGATTCCAGTGCTTTCGAATTCCTATATGCTGGATGGTAACTTAGAAGATGAGATCATGACAATTTTAAAGGAAGACTCTTTGAAAGTAGTAGATAACATAAAGGTAGTTTTCTGCTGTGTGAAATAACGCTTCCATGACAAGTTTGGGCCAGTCATAGGCCAGTGGTCTCCATGGGCTTGATGGGGCACAGTGGAATGGTGAAGCACTGAGATTCTAAAATAAAGAGATACAAGAAGGGGAGGAGTTTTGAAGTACTTGTTTTACTGGTGGTTTTTAGACTGGAGATGACTGGACTCAGGTGTTGGACTAAGTATGGGATGGAATAAGATTCTGAGAGTTGAAAGTGACTAAAAGATCATATAATCAGTCTTCATTTTTGCCAGAGAGGAAATCAGGTATCTAACGGCAGCCAAAATTAGTACTTAGTCTCCCGCTTTTTTCCATGCCAAGTTGTAAGAAGATTGTAGTTATAAGGAGAAGAGCTTTAAAATACCTGAGCTGCAGAACACACTAAAATTATCAATACCTCAGTATGTATATATCTTCATCTGTAAAATGGGCATGACAGTCCCTTCCTCACTAGAGAGATTAAATGGGATCCAAGAAGCACATTTAAGTAGACTGCTAGGCAAATGATGCTTGCTACTTGGATTAGAGGGAGAAATGTCAGTGTGAGAAATATCAACTGTTGCATCTCGTACACACCCCGACTGGGGACCAAACCTGCGACTCAGGCATGTGCCCTGACTGGGGATTGAACCAGCTACCTTTTGCTTTGTGTGACGAGGTCCACCCCACTGAGCTAAACTGGTCAGGGTTGATTAGCAGTTTTTACACTCACACATTCACATACATACACATTCTATCTAAAAAAATTAAATCTCTGATTTCGGTTTCATAGATCTGTGTCCTTAACCAAAGACTGAAAGATTAGTGAAGCCACATCCTTGTCTTTGTCACACATAATGATAATGTCCACCTGATGCCTTTAACTGACAGTTGGTCCTGTAAGTGGCATCAGTCATTAAAACTGGTAGGAAAGTCTTTTGTATCTGTTAGATTAGCAAAGATCAACAGAGTTGATATACACGGGTGTGAGAGTATAGGGAAACAACACTTCACACATTGCATAAATTACGTATATGACTTCTTTAGAGAACATTTTGACAACATCTAAAAAATTTTTTTTAAAGATTTTATTTATTTATTTTTTTAGAAAGAAGGGAAGGGAGGGAGTAAGAGATGGGGAGAAACATCAGTGTGTGGTTGCCTCTCGTGTGGCCCCCACTGGGGACCTGGTCCGCAACCCAGGCATGTGCCCTGACTGGGAATCAAACTGGCGACCCTTTGGTTTGCAGCCTGCACTCAACCTACTGAGCTACACCAGTGAGGGCTAAAAATTTTTAATGCACATAATCTTTGGTTCAGAAGTTCTGGTTCTACAAGTTCTTCTATGGATAATATGCTTTCAGTTGTGCAGATGGACGTTGTACAGAGATGATCATTGCAGCCGTGTTTGTAGTAGTCCCAAGATTATAAATAACCTACATGCCCATTGAACAAACTAGATAAGTAAGTCATGGCACATCCACAAAGTGGATTATTATGTGTTCTTCAAAGGGGGCATGAGTGATCTCGACTGACATGAGTCAGTCTCCGTGATACAGCGCTAAAGGAAGAAAGCAAAATACAGGATGGAGGGTTTTATGTATATAAAATAGCTCTAAAAAAAGATGCAAATAAGAAAAAGTAGGCTACTTTGGTCTTGGGGAAGAGAGATGTCAAGACTGCAGGGCAACTTTTCATTATCATCCTTTCCATGCCATTTGAATTTTTTATTCTATAATTTACCTTACATTTTTTTATTTAAAAAAAGTAGTGAGAAACAAAAGACTGAATACGATACATTCAAAGTTCGTATAGCTATTTTCTGGTTAGGAATGAGGGTTGCCCTTCTGGTCTTTCTGGGTACCAGCCAGCATTTCTTCTGTATCATGTCCTTCCTCAGATATTTGAATATAGCATCCCGGACAAACAGTATACAGAGTGGAGCCGGAATGTCCAGAAGCAGGGGTTTCATCACCTTTGGCTCCAAAGGGATACTCCCATCACACACATCAGTTTTCATCCCAAGAGACCAATGCACATTCTTCTCCACGATGCCTACATGTTCTGCATCATTGACAAGTCGTTGGTGAGTTCTTCGCCACTGTTGCCCATGCTGTCACTGAATCTTAAGAATCTTCAGGTTCTAAAAGCAGGACGTACAGTAAGTCAGAGGAAGGAGAATCAGAATTAAGCTTTCTTGCTATACATAGTCTTTGGAGGAGAGGAGCTTTTTGTTCTGCAGATTCCTCATTTTTGTTCCCACACTAGGCTCCCAGGGATGGAGTGGGCCTTTGTGTGCTGGTTTCTACTGATTCGACCATTTCTCTGTTTTGTCTGTGGGTGCATAAACATAGGTAGGAAAGTGACCCTCATGGGGGAAGATCATTGATTTGGCTGAAACACTGCCACCTTTGCACCCTGAGTGACTGAATAATGTTTCATCACAGATACACACTGTGGTTTTGACCACACGTGCCCCTGGGCTGCATGTACTGACACTGCAGGCTTGAGGAGTTGGTCTTAAGGTCTTAAAAAAAAGTCCAGCTTGGAAAATTTCATTCTTTAGGGCTGTGATTTAGGTGGGATGTGAGCATATTTTCAGTTCTAGATTCCATCTTCTGCCAGCTGCTGTTTGGATTCACTGCAAATCAGTATGTCTTTTCTGGGCAGGTACTTTCTTTCCTAGGAGCGCAGTGAGCTGTGGCCATGCCTATAATGCCCTTTGGGCTTAAATTACAAGCAACACACACACTGTTTTGTTATCTCTGAGAAGGTGGGGGTGGAAGGAACGTGGAGAAAGCAGCAGATGGCTCTAAGGGAGGCGTGCGTGGTGATGTGTCACTGGAACTCTTCTCATGGGCCCTGCGTCCCCTGGGTGTGGGAAGCAAAGCCTGCTGACAAGTGCCTTCTGCAATTTGAGTGATACAGGAAGGGCCCCTCCCACCTGTTTGCCTCTTTGTAACTCAGTCCAGATCGGCCCATATTTTTTCCCAAGCATTGGTGATAAGTCCATCACTTCCTCTTGCTGGGCAGAGCTATTTCCCAAGGAAGTCAGAGATGAAATATCACTTGCTTGGCCAGAGGCCATCTCTTGAGGTGTCAGTGACATCAGTGGGGGTGGTTGTGTTGCAGTTTCTCCCAGGGAGAACTTGAGTTACTTGGCCAGTCTGTGATCTGATTGGGGGAGAGTCTAGAAAGCAGAGGCTGCATGGGCTAAGCTTCTGCACATGCCACTTTGTTCCTGTCACACAAAGTGTTACTGATAAGACTGGCCAGAAACCCCAGCTGGACAGTTTGATCTTGCCGGCCGAGTACCAAGCCCTTTTTGCCTCATTTGGCCTGGGCCCCTGCAGTACCGTCCTCTTTCTGAAGTAGGGAGAGTCAGGGAGGTACTGAATGTGCTGTGATGGTTGAAAGATAGTGTTTGCCTGAAAAATCACTAGAGTCCTTTGTTCTGTATAAGCGCAATAAAAATAATGACTTAAACAGTATATCTTTGTCTTTTTAGCCTCTTCCAAATGACAAAACCTTACTGTATAATCCACTTCCTCCCACGAATGAGTCAGATGTCATCAGGAGGCGCACAGCCCATGCCTTTAAAATTTCTAAGATATATAAGGTAAAACATCTCACTTAATACTCTGGACAGTTGATTGATTCCTTGTGTTATTATCAAAATGTAGTAAGTTGTCAGTATGTCACCTTCGTTTTTCATGCAGAGGACCTAGTTTTGGGAGACAAGTGACCTTTCCAGGATGTGTGTCCCTTATGTCTGTATTTCATTGCTCTTGCATTAGTAGATTGGAGGCAGGCACATGACACTTCACCAGAATGAAATACATAGGCAGTGAGAAATGATGTTGGTGCTCGGTGGGCAGTCTTTGTGTCACTGCTTGCTTTTAAATTTTACTCTGGTTGGAGAACGTTCCGTAAGATAATTTACAGCAAGTGGAAGTCATTGACTTTATTATGACTTTCTTTTCCGGGCTAGGCTTTTCACTGTATATAAAGCAAATATCCATTGAGCTTATGACAGTCCAGCTATTTGTCCACCTCCAAAGCTTTAGATTTATGATTCTCAGATTGGAGTTTTTGAGCACCCGGGAACATTTTCTCAGCGGTCTGTGTGCACTTTTTGGGGGGGGGGTTGTCTGAATTATTCAAGTATGATATGCTTCTTGGTGCATTTGTAACTTGCCATTTCTCAAGAATTTTGGTTCCAAAGCCTTTAGGTAACATTGATTCTAAGAAATTAGATTTTCTGTACAGAGAAACATGAAAAATCTTGCTGAAATCTTCTATGAGTGAACTCGGTTAAAAGTCCCCACTTTTTCAGCCTAGGGCAGGAAGGACTGTCAGAGGTTTCCATCCCTCCAGCCTTGCACTAGGCTAATCTTTTAGCTCTAGGGCCTCTATGCAGGACTAGCCCTGGAGCCTAACTCCTGGTAGAGTCATTTTCGTCTCTCTACAGCCTCTACTCTTCATGGAACTTTTGGACGAAAGGACATTGGTGGCAGTAGAACGGCCCCTGGATGACATCATCGCTCAACTTCCACCACCCATCAAAAAGAAGAAATTTGGGACATAGACCAGGACACTATATGTGCCCTTCCTTGAACTGTTCCACCCTGTTTGTTTTCGTCAGTCATGCTAATAAAACAAAGTTATTCTTGAGGATGGGTCATCATAAATGTCACCTTTCAAAGTAATGGACAGTAATTTCTCTTCATTGAATGAGAGTGAACGGAAACACCAAGATATTTGTAGTTGGGGTAGTGTTCCATGTAACTACAAACACATGTAACTTTCTTATGGTCCTGTTTGTTCTTTAGATCACAATCTAAAGGAAAAAAATCTTACACTCTATTTCCTAACACATGCCTGAAGCTTCAGAGTGTTGATGACCTTCACTGTCTGCAGCCTCCAACGTGCAGCCCATGCTAAGGCCTGCCCAACATTGCCCTTGAAGGCAGGGGAACTATGCTTGCTTACCAAAGATAGTCTAACTACCAACAGCAATAATCAGCCTGTGTT
Organism: Macrotus californicus; assembly: GCA_007922815.1. Taxonomy (NCBI): domain Eukaryota; kingdom Metazoa; phylum Chordata; class Mammalia; order Chiroptera; family Phyllostomidae; genus Macrotus; species Macrotus californicus. Next base: position 65,967 of record VMDR010003475.1, read on the forward strand.
TCAAGGAAGAATTTTAACTGCAGTGCTCCTTCAGAAAAGCAGATGCGTAATGGCCTTTGGTTATCAGGTATTTATTTTATTTAAAAGGAAAAAAAGTAGGCTTTGGAATGTCAGTCCCATTAACCCCCTCTTCACCTGTGTTATGTCTATATCAGAGGTAAAGAAACCACCGGGCATTTTGTTAAGCAGTAGGGCTGCACGTGGGGATCAGAAGCCCACCATGTGTTTCACTCCTCTGTCCTCGTGTACTCTCTTTGACATTGTTATTGCTGTGGGTGTGATCAGCTGACCAGTTTTAATGTGATCTTTTAAATTAGAAAGTGAAGGACTATACTTAACTTGAACTGCACAGATAGATTTCTTTCCCATCTCAGTGGATGTATTCTGTTGCATGCCTGTGGAAACCCAGTATGTGTGGTTTTGTTTGTGGGTTTGTTTTGGGGATGGAGGGCTGTGGTGTAGGCAGACAAGTATGAGAGTTCTGATAACGTGAGTACAATGTTGGTGAAAAAACGTTTTGCTAAGATGAACGCCCCCCTCCCCTTGCCGAGGTCTGGAAAGGAAAAATAAATGTGAGGAGGATTAGCTGGTAATAAGAGAGAAAGGGAGCTCAGTACTTGATAACATAAAGAACAGCCTTGGTTCATTTGTTAAGAGGGACCAAGGTTTATAATGGACACAGCATCTTGGCCCCATCTGTTTAGATTTTTTATAGTGATAATCAGGACTAATTTAAACAAATAGATGCAACTTTTTAGGCCCTCTGTGTAAAATAACTTTCCTCTTAGATAAATAATGTCCTTAGTGTGGCAGATTCTCCCAGTCTGCATTTGACGGATTACAAACTTTCAATAGACTAGAAGATCCTGCCTTTCCTAAGGAATGTTTCAGGTGCTCTTGTGTGTTCGAAACCAAAGTTCAAGTTACTGGTTCACGTTGACTGTGACCAGCGGGAGATTAGGGTTCCTTAAATATTAACTCACTTGCTTTTCACTGACTATGGAGCTATAAATTCAGAGGATCTTTATTAACTGGAGTTTAGTTTATTACTTGATTTACTTAACCTTAAACGTTCTGAAACCGTGTGGATGCTGGAGGGTGTGCTTCTGACAGAGAGGGCTCACAGACTATCTGAGTGAAGAAGTAGAACTTCTTAAAGTAGAAAGCATTCTTTTGCAACATTTCCAACTAGTGATTTGGATTTCCATAAATGGTATGGGAAGTAAGAGCTTTGGGCCTTGAAATTCTTCCTAAGCAGGGAACTTTGAATTCAAATGAAGCAGAAACTGATTGGGGCAAGTTAGAGACCTTGGGGGGAGAGAGGCAAAGCAGTATGAAGGTGCACGAGTCTGAGGGCGATTTTACTTTGGGGATTTGTGTAACTGCAACACGTTGTGTTTCTCTTTGGGGCATTTTGCAGGCTGTGGCTCATGTCGGGGTTCTGCAGAAAATGTTTGATCTGATACTAATGTAGGAAAAGTCTTTTTTTTCTGACCTGACTCATATACTTGATAAAAACACAGTTTTCTTATATAATAATTTAGTAATCTGATCTCTGAATGGCTACTTTACCTTTCACCACGGAGATTACAGCAAATTAGACTGGAATATTGGAAAAAAAGTTAGAGATTACCCAGTGTGGGTTTTTTTTCCAAAGCTCTTTGTTTAAGCATCAGAACTTTGTTCCAGTGGAACTTTATTCTGAACTGCAGTACATGGTATGGATAAAAGTGGAACTGTTCTGGTTGCTGGGAGGAGGGATGGGAAGGAAGCAGAGATTAGTGAAAGAAACCATGTGTTTCTTGGCCTCATTTTTATATTCTTGGCGATGGAGACCAAGAGGCTACAAGGCGATTTTTTTCCCCATGGTCATACAGTGGTTCATTAGAGGTCAAGGGGGCATTCTTATGGTCATTTGCCCACTGCCTCTTGGTTGTAAGGACCCAGACCAGCAGGCGTGGTCTCCTAAAGATTTTCCATTTCACAGATTACAGGGAAGGGGTTCTACCATTTCTCGCTCTGGATGAGCACTGGTTTTGGCTGTATAGTTCTGTGGGCAGCCTTGCGTGTAAGTCACACACAGTGTGGCAGCGAGCAGCCTGGCACACTTGTCTAGTGTCTAGCAATGCAGCAGAGTTTCTGTAGGGGTACTTCTGGGGCGTGGAGTTGCTAGCTCATATTGTGCCCTTTTTCTTTAATTTTTAGTTGCCTTTTGGAATGGTGGTGTTTCCTTCAGCAGTGTTTGAAAGTACTCATTTTCTTTCACGTTGCCAGTGTAGTGCTAAACTTTAGTTTTAGCCCATCTAATGGATGAAAAATAATATTTCATTTTGCTTTTGCCTATTTACTAATGAGATTGCTCACTTTTTTATGTGCTTTGGCTATTTGTATAAATTGCATATTCATAACCTTTTTTTCCTAACCTGTCTTTTTTGTTGATATTTCAAGGTATTTTATGATACAGGTCAGCTCTGTCCAGTAAACTATCTGTGGGGATAGAAATGGTCTCCATACTGTACAGTATGATAGTTATTAGGCACATGTGGCCATTGAGCACTTGAAATGTAGCTGATGTGACTAAGGAACTGAATTTTTACTTTTAATTTAAATATTCACATGTGGCTACTGGCTTTTTTGCTGGACAGCAAAGATCTAGCTATTAAGGCCTAGCTTTGTGTCAGTCCCTTGACTTCAGGAAGTTAAAGAACTTAATACTCACTCAGCCTACGTTTATTAAGTGCCTGTTATATGCTGTGTACCAACAACAGGTGAAAAGATGATCTCAGCCTTCAAGAACTTCACAGCCCAGTGGAGAGAGAAACAAGTAGATCAGTGATGCTGCATTAGAGATGAGCACTGTGAAGAGGCACCTAACCAGGAGGGTTAGAGAAGGTTGAAGGTAGGAGATGGTTCTTAAGCTAATACCTCTTGGAATTAGGTGGTAATTAACAAGATGGAAGGGAGAAAAGATGATGAATCCTGGAGCACTCTCAGTGCAAAAACCTGAAGCCAAAGACAGCCTGTCCAAGGGACCGCCAGTAGTTCCACGTGGTTAATACAGAGCATGTATTAGAAACGGAGGAAACGGAGGCTGCGAGGCCCTCTGCCATGGTACCGAGAGCGTGCATGTCTCGCTCAAGAAAACATCCCTGCTGGGTGAAAGCTTCCCTAGTTGATAGTAATTAAGAACTACATGAGGTTTCTAGAAAAAGTAAGAGTAGAGCAGTTTCCAAAGAGGAAAGCTAAGCCTCTTAGGAAAGTATGTGGAAAAGTTAAGTAGATTTGGATAAAGAATCCTTAAGCCAACATGTAGAGAGAAATGAACACCAGGTAGGAATGAGCCTTGCAGTCAGGTTAAAAATTGTCATCCAGTGGAAAACATAGTTGTGGACCACTCAGATTCAAAGGAATAGCACAGCCCACATGCCCATTTAAGTAAATAAGGGACAGAAGAGACTGGCAGTTAGGAAGGCCAAAAAAAGGCTGTTGTGTAGATTCTTGACTTGGGGTCTGTATTTGTTTGCTAGAGCTGCCATAACACCATCTGTGGCTTAAAAAACTTTATTTTCTCACAATTCTTGAGGGTAGAAGTCCGAGGTCAAGGTATTAGCAACTTTGCTTTCTTCTAAGGCCTCTCTCCTAGGCTTGTAGATGGCCATCTTCTGGTGTCTTCACATGGTCTTCCCTATGTGTGTCCTGTGTCCCAATTTCTTATAAGGAGACTGGTCTGTTGGATTAGGGCCTACACTAACGACCTTATAACTTGATTACCTTTAAAGATCCTCTCTCCAAATATAGGCACATTCTGAGGCATTGTGGGTGAGTACTTCAACCTATAAGTTTAGAGGAGCCACGGTTCAGCCCATACAACAGTCACCAGGAGGGTTTTAGGGGCTTTGCGAGCTCCCAAGTGCTGCACTTTGTACAAGTCCGCGTGTGCCTGAGGCCTGTCCACAGCGTGCAGCTGATTCCAAAGGGGTCCATGATCCTGCACAATTGGCTGTTCCCTTAACTGACCCAGGAGGGAGTTACAGCTGTAAAACAAAGGCCTAGAAATACCATATGCATCGACAAACATGATTTGGTGTTCAATAGTATATAAAAAATGAAAGTTAAAGCTGACTATAAGACTGCAAATCTTAGGAGGTACTGGAAATTCTGTTAGAACTGGTAGTGGGGGAAAGGAGATTTTGATTTTGCAACTATATTTGAATTTCATGACAAATTATGTTATTTTCTTGATCGTCAATTAAAAACACTGGTAATTTTCCATAACTAAGTGGATTCAAGGAGACTAACCTTCTGCTTAGTATGTCCTTGTTAATATTTTCCTAAAAAGAAAGCCACAGAGCTACAAAACTGTCACCAGCTGCTTCTCATTAGTAATGTGGTTAGCAGATGTGGGTTTTCTTCGTCATAAAGCATGAGATAGTTAATCCATTTTCGTGGGTTTCAGATGGATAGTGATTTATCTTGGCGGGATGAATTTTAAAATGTGGTTGCATCAGCTAAAGGATATATGCACCTTTCCCTCTTTCACTTCATGTTTGTGCTGGAGAGAAAAATACATTTTAGGATATTTCTCCTGGAAGGCAAAGGAGTACTTACTGCCCCCTGAAAAGGGCAGTTGATCTCACTGTCTTCTAACTGGACAATTTTTCAAAGTTGGAGGTTGGACTGGTTATCTTACAAGCTTATTTGTCCCTTTGGCCTCTTTAGTAGCAATTGAGCAGCTCTTGCTTTTGTTCTTCTGGCATTGGGCTGCCTTTGTGGTAGTGACCTTCAGGCTTGCTAAGGGCTGCAGTTGCGCCCGGGGCCCTCCTTCCTTATGAAATTGCACAACACTCCAACCTTGGACGGAGCCCCAGATACTCTAATTCTTTCCTTTGACGGACTCTTGGCAATACGTTCTCCCTTTCAGCCCAAGTGTAGCTTTACACAGGATCTGTTTGTCACCAAAATTAATTTGGCCATTTGCCCTTTAAGCCTGGAATCAAATGGTATCATGGCAGACTCATTCCTAGATAAAGTATAGACTCTTGAGCTCCAGAGTTTCAACCAAAGGTTTTTATTGTTGCTGCTGCAATTGAAGATCAGCAGGTAATAATACCAACAGCGGGTACTTTTTATGGAACTCTTCATAGTGTGGCAGGTACAAGTGCTGCTAAGCGCTTTGCATTTGTTGTCCCAGTCAGCCCTCACAGCCTTCACTACCTTCAGAGGTAGAAGGTGTCCGGATTTTTCCAAAGAAGAAACTGAAGCCCATGACCTCAGCCCCTTAACCATTGTCATATAGCTAACAAGTGGCCACCTACCATTTGAACCCTGTGCTCTTAATTACCATGCTATATTATACATCTATGAAGGAGAGGGAAAAAACAGACCCCTGGGTGTTGAGAGGGCATGGAATCAGAGCCTGAGTCATGGAGCTGTCGGAAATTATGGAACTGAGAGCTCTTCCAACCCCCTCATTTTAAAATAGCAACGATCCCTGCCTTGTTCTGAGAAATAGTAAAATAACAGCTTGAGTAGAGGAGAGATTACATATCGATAGGTGACAGGAATAAAAGATTATTAGGAATTATCTCAGCCATTTCCTTTTTTAGAGGTAGAGAAAATAACATGGTTGTTCAAAAATTATCTAAGCTTGTCTCACAGTCCCTAAGAAGCCGTGGAAACAGATGTGTGCTCTTTTTATTTCAGATTTCATTATCAATAGTAAGTAGATTTCCACTGACTACTTGAAATTTCCTAGATGGTAATTTTCACTCTGCAAGGAACCAGTAACCTTCAGAGGGATTATTTGAAATGACTACAGCCCAGGAGGCACTGAATGCCAATCAATCACAGCTTAATGAGTTCCTTTTCTGCAAGGAAATATTTTTTTGAATAATGGAGAATAAAAGAAGTCGATGGGTGGT